>JAMPIV010021017.1:0-192500 GCA_024509875.1 Oreohelix idahoensis | reverse complement strand
GGCCACGGAATGGTCTGGACGTTGTTGTCAGTGAGGAACTGGGTGGTGAGTTGTGCCACATGAGGTCGAGCGTTATCCTGCTGAAAAATTGACTCTCGTGCAGCCAGAAGTGGAAGGACATGAGGACGAAGAATTTCAGCGATGTATCGTTGGGCATTCAGGCGTCCTTCAATTTGCACCCGGTCACTTCTTCCCATGAAGTTGATCGCCCCCCACATCAGTACACCTCCAACACTATGTGGAGGAGCCTCATCAACGCTGTTCTGGGCATAGCGCTCATGGACTCTGCGGTAAACTCTTCTCTGTCTATCGTGTCGCTGGAGCACAAAAAATGATTCATCACTAAACCAAACCCGTCTCCAGTCATTCCCAATGGTCCATTGACGATGCTGGTTTGCCCCCTGCAGTCGGTTCTGGTGATGCCGGTCCATAAGAACAGGACCTCTGTAGCGTCTTCTAGCCCAAAGACCAGAGTCGTGCAGCCGGTTCCTGACCGTTTGATCTGAAATTGACGAGCTGCTGACATTGACTGGACTGTGGAGGACACAGATGCAAGTCGATTCCTGAGGTGACGCAGCCATATGAAGCGGTCTTCGGCAGGAGTTGTGACTCTGGGTCTTCCACTGCGCGGCTGGTCTGCCACTGAGTCAGTTTCTTGAAATCGCCTCCAAAGGCGACTAATGGTGCTTCTAACAACATTAAATTGTCTGGCCACTACACTTTGTGACTGTCCAGTCTGTAAATGTTCAATGATGATGAGTCGTTGTTCTGTAGTGAGATGAGCCATACTTGTGCATTGAATTTTCAACTGAATTTATTCGAGGAGCGTCAATCTTTTATAGGCATTCAATAATATGGTCAGAGAGTTTTGTGTTCAACAGATATTAGGACCAGAATTTCTGTAGTTTTTTTTTTTGCCCACCTTTTTTGCTTCCACAATACTTATGTGGTCCTTACCAAATTCAGAATTAATTCAAGATGTTCAAACATTAGCCATCTTGTATGACTTTTTGCTATAGACTACAAATACATCTGTATTGTCACCACCACACATGCTGCATTCTCTTTATGTTTTTCACAGGCGTGTGTTAATCTCTATTCACATACACTTTGCTCCTGACTAGTAATCAGCCACGCTACGTGCTTGTCTTAAGCTAGATGAATGGTAACAAGGGCATGAGATTTGCAGGAAATCAAGACCTTGCACTTTTACTGTAGGGATTACATGAAGATAAGAAGAAGCATGTGACAAAGTTAGTATATATACAAGTAGCAACAAAACAGCAAGGTAATGTACTGAGTTAAAATACTGCAACGTTCTGTAAATTAAATTTGCTCTAACATTATGTTTGCAGTTATCTCAGTTTCTCTCTGTGTCATCATCTAACTCCATTAGAGGTTTTTGTTGATATTTCATTTATATATTTTCATAGAACATTATTTTCTCTTCAGCGTCTGGAAAACAGTAAAACACAGTTGCCATTTATGAGTGAACGAATAAAGCTGGAGTGGGATTGTAAAGTGAGTTATTTTTAATTCTTGATACTACTGACAATCTGATTCTTGCTATTACTGCTGTTATCTTTCCTTATCTAATGATTGACAGAACAGTGGAACCTATGTTTGCAGTGATGCTTACAAAAATGTTGTATTATTAGAACATAACTTCAATATTCTGACTGTATTCTGTTGTTCTCATTTCTACTTTAATAGGATGAAAGAAATGTGGAAAATGGTGTTCCTGATTTAACTGTAAGATCAAACCAGGAACAAGAAAATGAGGTAAATACATTATTTCCCTCATTGTTTAACTAATAGTCACATTGTAATTTTACTTTGCATACATGTATATACTACAAACTACTTGGCAAAGTCTGGGAGAGAGAAAATACCAGCAGAATGGTGGAAGGAAGGTTATCTGGTCAAGTTGCCTAAGAAGGGAAATTTACAAGAGTGCACAAATTATAGAGGAATAATATTACTATCAGTGCCAGGAAAAATATTAAACAGAATCATCCTTGAGAGATTAAAAGGCTCCATAGACAAGCAACTGAGAGATGAACAAGCAGGTTTTCGACAAAACAGATCCTGTACAGACCAGATAGCCACATTGAGAATCTTCTTCTTCTTCCTCGTTCGCCTTCAGACTTCCACATTTACGACTCTAATAAAGGCAGTAGTCAGCTCAAGGTTCCCGACATCTCCAAACAGTTTTTCATTGACAGAAGTGGGTTTTTGCCATATGCTACTCCGTTCGTTACTGTAGGTTGGGCAGTACTGCAGCAGGTGTTCGACTGTCATCGGGCTGGTACCGCAGGTGCAGAGATCTGTTGCACCAATTTTGTATTTGTGGTATAGATGGTATCTCAATCTGTTGTTTCCAGTCCGTAGCCAAAAAATGATGACCTGTTCTTTACTGGATAGTTGATGATATGCATCATTTTTCAAATGGCCCGGGCGCTCTCTTTCCCATTTGGACTTGAATGTAGCCTTTATAGTAGTCTTTGCCATTGCGTAAGTTGTCTTTATATCATTTTGTTGTAAGGCACCTCCTTCCTTAGCAAGTTTGTCTGCCTCCTCATTTCCTAGTATGTTGCAATGGGCTGGTATCCACTGGATTGTGCACTTGTTGAAGCATTTAGCCAATCTTTCAAGGGAGATTATCAGATCTTTCAATCCTTTAGCATGGTGGCTCTTCAGCGCTGATATTACTGAGAGGGCATCTGTAAAGATTACTATCTGTTTTTCTGCCTGTGCTTTGCATTCAATAAGAGTTTCCACTGCCTGTTTCAGGGCTTCTGCTTCAGCATTGAAGTTACTGAAGTATTTGCCAGTGGCAATTGCCATAGAGTGGATTCTATTCTTTAATTTTATGAGGATTCTGGCACCCCCATTTTCAACTGCATTTTTTGCTGAACCATCAGTATATGCATGTGTCCAAAGCTTTGCTGGGAATTTTTGGTCAATATACTTGGTTGCTATACACTTTCTTTGTGTTTCTGTCTGTGTTCCCTTACTTTCAATGCCTGGAATATCAGATTTTAGCTCAGGAAAGCATCTTATTTTCCACAGTGGGATAGTTGTGCTTGTTGGTATTTTCTTTGCAACTGAGCTTGCTAGCATGGTATTTTTGCTAATATTTTCTTTTGCGTGGGCCACAAAGTTAGTTCGCTTGAGCCTGCCTCTTCCTAGCCTATTCATTCTTTGGAACATGGGGTGTCCTTCGAGTCTCTTAAATTGTTCAGCTTGTTGTAGGACTCTGCTGTCACGTCTGTCCTCCATTGACTGTAGCCCTGTAATTTTTCCATATGGTTGATTTTTGTGGACTTAAGGACCCCTGATATAATACGTGCTGCTTGGTTTTGGATTCTGTTTACTCTTTCAAAATTTGACTTTGCTGGCGTCGACCAAGCTGTGATGCCGTATTCCATAGTATGTCTGACTCTGCCTGTGTACAGCTTTTTGAGGATATTCTCATCAGCACCCCATGAGGTACCAGCTAACTTTTTCATGATGGCCATGTGAAGTTTTGCCCTTAGCTATATTTTGGTTATCTGTGATTTTCACGTCATTCGGCGGTCTAGTGTGGTTCCTAAGTATGTTGGTGTTTCATCTTCTCATACTGCCTGCCCATTTAGTTGTAGCTTTGCTTGCTGTGATTTGTTGGACAAGGTAAACATAGTGTGTGTTGTTTTTTGTTCATTTATTTTGAGCAATCACTTTCTGAACCAACTTTCAAGGGCTAGCAGTGAATCCTGCATGCGCACTCTTGCTGTGGTGATGTATTCTTCTGAAGTCCACATGGCCAGGTCATCAGCATAGAGGGAGTTGTGGACATTCTTGTGGATGTTTTCTGTTATATCATTTATATATATATATATATATATATACGGAAGAGTGTTGGGGAAAGAACCACACCCTGTGGGACTCCATATTTGATTATAGTCTTTTTGCTTAATTGTCCGTGCACCTGCACTCTAGCTGTTCTGTTTGTTAGATAGTGACTGATCCAGTTATACATTCTTCCACAGACTCCATATTTAAGCATTTTAACTCTTAGCCTATCTTTCCAAACTTTATCAAATGCTTTCTCCATGTCTATCCAGACTGCTAATGTGTGCTTTCCTTCTTGGAAAGCATCTTTGATTTCCTGTGCAATGTAGGTGACTTGGTCCTCTGTAGACCTATGTTGCCTGATGCCTGCCTGTTGGTGCAGTAGAATTTGTATTTCTTCGAGGTGCCAACTTAATCTGGTATTGATCATTCTCTCCATAAGCTTTTCCGTGCAGCTTAGAAGGCTGATGGGTCTGTAACTGTTGGGGTCCATTTGGTCTTTGTCCTTTTTAAGGATTGGAACTAGTACTGCTTCTTTCCAGGCCAATGGTACAATTCCACGCTTCCAGCTATAGTTCATAATCTTGACTTTGGAAACTGATGAGGCATTATGAAATTCCCATGAAGATCATTAACTTAATAAGGAAGACCCATGAAGACATGACATGCAGAGTTCTTCATGAAGGACAACTTACAGAACCATTTAGGATAAGAACGGGAGTTAGACAGGGATGCCTCTTGTCTCCATTTCTTTTCTTACTTGCAATAGATTGGGTTATGAAAACATCGACATCACACAACAGAAATGGAATCTGACTAAACAGCTTGATGATCTGGACTGTGCAGATGACTTGGCTCTTCTGTCCCATAACCATAATCAGATGCAAGAGAAAATAAAAATTCTTGATGGGCCTGAAAATACACAGGGAAAAGACAAAGATTATGAAAATAAATGCAAGAAATGATAACAAGATTGAACTTGAAGAAACACCACTAAAGGATGTAGAATCGTACACATATCTTGGTAGTAATATAGACAAAGTTGGAGGGACAGACAGTGATATCAAAATAAGAATACAAAAAGCAAGAGGCGCTTTCATTGCATTGGAAAAGATATGGAGGTCAAGAGAAATCAAGTCCAACATGAAAATAAGAATCTTCAACTCAGATGTGAAGTCAGTCCTATTGTATGGCTCTGAGACATGGAAAGCAACAAAAACAACAACTAAAACGCTACAAACTTTTATAAATGGGTGCTTGCATAGAATAGAAGGACTGAAATGGTATGACAAAGTCACAAATGTGGAATTGATGACAAGAACCAGACAAGTGCCAGTGGAACAAGAGCTGAGATGAAGACGCTGGCGATGGATAGGACACACATTTAGGAAACCTGTTGATAGCATTACAAGGCAGTCCTTGTTCTGTAATCCACAGGGAAAGAGAGGCAGAGGTAGACCAAAAAACACATGGAGAAGAGAGCTGGACACAGAGGTGAAAATGATGAGGAAAACATGGAAAGAACTTGAGCGGATGGCACAGGACAGGAAGACTTGGCATGTGTTTGTTGAAGGCCTATGCTCCTCAGGGAGCTAAAGGGTATTGATTGATTGATTGACATGTATATACTGGAGCTGAATGAAAGTAAATAATGTTTTCCTCAGTTTTGTGTTTCATTTTTTTGTCTCACTTTGAAATGTACAGCACTTTTACTGCTATACTTCTGTGTAAGATATCCTGCCATGTTCTGTCTTTTAGACTTCAAGACATGTTGAAACTACAGCTGCATTCATTGGTGAGCAAATAAAAGTGGAACCAGATTATGAAGTGAGTTTATTTGTTATTAAAGTTAGTAAATGGTCAAAATGCAAATGAATACTCATGTTGTTGACTAGATCTAACATGGAATATTGGGTCACACATGCCATTCATCATCATCATGATCATCAAATCTTGTGAGGTTAGCTACATTATTTCCTTACACAACTCCCTGTCTCTGGTGGTGCCTGATTTCTGTTGGTGACTCAGCCATACCATGCTCACAGCCTTTCTAGGGTTTTTCTGTCTGTCTCCCTCTGGTTCTTTATCTTTCAATCTTAGGGGTCAGAATGGCTAAGAGGTATGGCATCAGCCTCTAATTCTAAAGGTATCGGATTCGGTTTCCAGTACAGGGAATATATTTGATGGAAATTTTTTTCAGAATTAGTGGGTCCAAATAATGTCATACTCCCTCTAATCTCGAGGGTAGTGAGATTGGATACCTAGCCTTCTCAGATAAGGGCGAAAAAAATAGGAGGTCCCGTGTGCAAGTTGCACACATTAAAAATCCCTCGGCAGTTAGAAATCACAAAGAGTAAGCCATATGGCCTCTGCCCTGACAAAATTTCAAATTTAGGAAAGCCTACCCATCACAAATATATTTATAGAGTGTGCCATTCCTGTATACACACACTGGGATCCTCACCAGTGCTATGGAGTTCATATACTGTGCTGAGATCTTACTTGAGTGTCTAAGGGAGGAGATCAGAGCACTGATGGAGTTTTCTGTGCGCAGTGACGATGGTCTTTAAAACCAAAATCAATCTTTCCCATGTTGTAATATGTTCCAATTTTCTGTGTATCAGAATAAACCCTGTTGTTGTTGTTGTTGTTTTGATGAGCTGATGGGTGGAGAGCGGGCACTTAACAGCTGACCGTTATTGCCTCTTCTCGTTCCATCTTGATCTACCCTGTTCAACCTGAAATTTGGTTATAATTGGGGTATTTAGTGTCATTTTATTTTTTAATTTTGTATTCAATTTAAATAGCTATTGTCTTTAGCAGTTGCTGATTTTAATTTATATTAGTATTTGTCCATTTTATTTTCTCTTTTGTATTATTTCTTGATAACTATTGTCCTTTACACTTGGTTTTACTTTGTATTAGTATTTGTTCTTTTTGAGTTGTTGTTTTTTTTTAAATTTAATACCTTGTCTTTCCTTGTCCTAAGAGTAGTTAGTTTTGTGTGTGTGTGTGTGTGTGTGTGTGTGTGTGTGTGTGTGTGTGTGTGTGTGTGTGTATGTGTGTGTGTGTTACTAACCTTATATGTTTTCCTTTGTTTTATGTATATATCTTTTAAGTATTGATTGGGCATCTCTTAGGGCATCTATACTTAAAACCTTATCACCTGTCATGTCTATATTGTGATTTCTATAGTAAGTTTTTAATTCAAGCCTTTGTTGTTCATACTTTTTACAGTGGATCAGGTAGTGGTCTATGTCATTCTCTTCCTGACATTCTTGGCAGTGTGGTCCTTCTACCATAAAGTATGCTGCACCGAGACGGAGACGCCACAGTTTTTTGTTTGATGGTATCTTTAATTCTTCTCTGTCAGCAGTTTGAACGCATGTCTACCTTTTCTACTTTTCTTCCATGTTGTCTTCCATTCCTCATTTATAGCTATCTTCACTTGGCTTTTGATCTCCGACCTTCCCAGTCCTGCTCTTATATTGTTTTTACTTGTTCTTCCATTCTTGGCGTTCTGATCTGTCAATTCGTTACCAGCAATACCTATGTGTGCTGGAACCCACACTAGCCTCACACTACATCCTCTGTTCCCTAGTGATGTATTAATTGCTAGAATTTCTTCCTTTATGTCTGGCCGGCTACATTTACCTGGGTGTTCTAGTGCTTGTAGTGATGATAGTGAGTCTGTAAATATCATAACAGCTTTTTGTGGGCTATCTTCGATTATTTCTAAACTTTTAAGAATTGCTACCATCTCTGCGGTAAAAATCGAAGCCCCTTCAGTTACACTATAGCTCTTTTTTATTCCCCATTGTGGTATTACAACTCCAGCACCTAGTTGCCCACTATCACCCTTGGATCCATCAGTGTAGACGGCCAGACTTTGTTTAGTTAGTTGATCTATGAACTTCCTACTTATCATTTTGGCTTCCTTGTCTTCTATGTTTTGTTTGATCTTTTCAGTAAGTGAGTATTCTATGATTGGTGTTTTTAGTTCCCAGGGTGGTATTTTGCTTCTATATTTATTACTATTTTTAATTGTGTTTGCTAGTTCTTTGAGCTGCGTTAGATCTTCTATAGTTTTCCACCCTGTTGGATATCTATCTTTGTTTAAGGGGACGTCCCATACACTTGGTTGGTTTTTGACAAATGCTTTATGTGCTGGGTGGGTCACTTCTTGTGCTACCAAACTCCAATAATTTAATCTTAGTTCTTTCCGTCTTAGACCAAGGGGTGGTATGCCAATAGCTACTTCTACCGCTTCTACGGGTGTTGATATAAATGCACCTGTAATGGTTCTCATGGCTGCATTTTGAATCCTGTCCAGTTTTGCTTTGTTAGAAGCTGCAGCTGAGTCATAGACTATGCTGGCATAATCCAGTTCCCCCCCCCCCCCCCCGATGAAAGACTTGTAGAATAAACCCTGTATTTCATTCTTCTTATTTAACACTTCTTCTTTCTTTCGTCCTTAGCCAACGACCGGCAAAGCAGTCAGTGGCCATTACGCCTAGTGGCGTCTTAAGGGCAACAGCGAACAGATTTTCTTTGCCATTGTTCCCATCACGCCTAATGGCGTCTTTAGGGCAACGACAAATCAATCCGTTTGCCGTTGTTTCCGTAATCAAAGTGACTGGCAAACGGGTGATCAGCCCGTTGGGTTATTTAACACTTAGCTGACCATCAATCCAGATTTTTCATGTGTTGTGTGTTATGAGGCCCAAAAGAGGAGCAGTAACCTGTACCCTACAAGGCATGTCGTAAAAAGTGACTAAGAAGGGTTGGGCATAGGGCTGGTTACCCCATCCCATTAAAAAAAACATTTTATCACAAAAACTTCAACAAGCACAGTGGATGAGTAAAATATAGAATATAAATCATCTCAGTCACCCAAGCCAGAAGAAGGTCCTCTGGAAAGGAGGCACATGAAGCACTCAGAGAAAGCTGAAACGAGTCTGGGCTGCCGACTGACATTTTTTTGTCTAGGAAAATCTCCAGGATTGGCACTTCGAATGTTCGCAATATACATGAACAAAGGAAATCTGCACAGGTAGCAGCAGAAATGGGGAAATAAAGGATTGGTATCCAGGGTCTCTGCCAGACAAGGTAGAAGGGTGTAGGGAGGAAGAAAGTGATCACTGGAGAAGTGGTGTAGCCCTTAGAACATGAGGAGGAAAGTGCCCACTACAGTAAAGGGGTAGCTCTAATGCTGTCTAGGGAAGTACAGAAGGCACTTATAGAATGGGAAGCAATGGGACTCCAAATCATAACAGCAGTGTTTAAAACAGCCAAAAATAAAATTAAAATAAACATCATCCAATGATATGCACAAAAGAAGAATTTTACACCAGACTACAAAATTTCCTTGATAAAAAGAGAAGACAGGACATCACAATTTTGATGGGGAACCTAAACACAAAAATTTGAACAAACAACACTGGCTTTGAAGGAATCATGGGAAAACATGGATTAGGTACGATGAAAGAGAATGGGGAACTCTTGAACAAACTTCTATGCATCCGATCATCTGGCTATAGTTATGAAGCATATTTCCACATAAAAGAACACATAAAGCAACATGGATATCACCAGATCACAGAACTGAAAATCAGATTGATCACATATACATAAATAAGAAGTTTAGGTCATCATTACATGATATAAAGGTATATAGTGGAGCAAATGTTAGTATCAGATCACCATCTCAACTAGACCTCAGAGCTTCAAACTAGTACTAAACGGAGAAAATCTTCATTTAAATGAAAATCCAAACTACCTAGGCATTATTTTTGATCGCTGTCTGACTTGGAAAAAACAGGTTGACAGAAATCGAATGAGAGCAAGACAAAGAAATGGCAATTATGAAAAAAATTGGTGGAACAACTTGGGGTGCAGATGACAAAGTGCTGAAGACGTTGTACACAGGGCGAGTGAGGCTAGTCCTTGAATATGGCATAGCAGCATGGGCAACAGCAGCTAAGACAAACTTTGATAAAATTAGCAGACTCCAAAATCAAGCAATGAGAATTATAATGGGAGGCATGTAGTCAACACCTATAAAAGAACTCAAAAAGATTACATGACTTCAGCCAATAGAGGATAGAAGAGACTGCAGGGCTCAGCAACAGGCCAAAAAATTCAAAAGACTAACAGACCACCCAATGTGCCATAGAATGAATGCTCTTAGAAAGCAAAGACTCAAACGAAGCAACTTTGTAGAATCAACCAAACCACAGATGAGTGCAGTTTCCATAAATGAAATATCCACTATTAAACCATCTACACTGCACACAAGCTTCCAGTTTGGAAACAAAATCGTTTCCCTGAAATGATAGAAAACATTCCTGGAATTGAAAGAAAAATGAGCCAAACTGCAACAAATAGAAAATCCATAGCGACAAAATACATAGAGAAACATTACCCACGCAAGGCCTGGACCCATGCATACACAGATGGATCAGCAACAAATGCAACAGAAAATGGAGGTGGGGGTGTCTTTCTGACCTTAAGCACTGGTGTAGAAAAAAGGCTGTCAGTGGCAACAGGACAATTCTCAAGTAACTTTAGGGCAGAGGCCTTGAAAACTGCAGCAGAGGTTATATTGACAGAAGAAAGCACAGAGAGACAAGTTGCTTTCTTTACTGATGCACAGTCAGTAATTGCAACTTGAAAAGCCAAAATAATACAGACCTTGATGACCTCAGAATAGTGCTCCACAAACTTTGTCAACATTTCAAAAGTGTTGTGATCCAATGGATCCCATCTCATTGTAACATCACCGGCAATGAAGAGGCTGACAGAATGGCAAAAGAAGGTTCACGTCTACCTCAGCCTGATGCAAGCATAACTTTTGAGGAGGCAAAGAGTATTATCTGAATCAGAGACAGAAACAAATGGAATGTAGAACATCTAGGGCACACACAGAATGATGCTTACTACCAGCTCAACAGAAGAGAACAAGTGGTAATCTTCAGACTCTGCACTGGCCACAACAGATTGAGATACCATCTATTCAACAAACTAAAGATAGGAACTACCGATCAGTGTAACTGTGGCACTGATAAAATGACTGCTGAACATCTGCTTCAAAGTTGCCCCTTATATGTGGTACAGAGAAAGTGCATATGGCCGCCGCCAGCTCCTTACGTGAAAAGCTTTACGGGGATTCAAATAGCCTCAAACTGACTACTGCTTTCTTTGAGAACATTCAAGTGGACGTCTGAGAGTATACGAAGAAGAAGAAGATCACCATCTTCTGTTAGTCAAAACAAAATTAAAACTCAAGAAATTTACAACAGTACATAGCTATGGGCAACAGTATAATGTGGAATATCTAAGAAATCAGAAAATAAGAGAAACATTTTCAATCACAGTATCCAACGAATACCACGTACTCCAGCAGCTGGATAATGAAGCAGATATGGAAGACCACTGGCAGCAACTAAAAAATATATGGAACGAGACATGGGAAAAAGAGAACATCAGCACAAAGCATGGAAAACAACAGAAACTATAAGTGAGATAGAAGACAGGAAAAAAAAACATAAAGCAGATTTAAACCAAAGCTAAATCAGAAGCTACAAAGCCAAGGCTCATGAAATATATGTACATAGAAGCAAACAGAAGTAAGAAGAAACATCAAAAGAGAAGAGGAAGTATATAAAAGAGTTGGCAAGGGAAGCAGAGTAAGCTGCAACCAAAGGAAATATGAGGGACCTGTACAACAACACAAAGAAGCTAACAGGGAAATATAAGCAAGCAAATGGGCTCATCAAAGATAAGAATGGAAAATTGCTTAGTAATATACAAGAACAAATGAAGAGATGGTAGAACATTTTCAGTAACTTCTCAATAGACCAGCTTAAACAAAATCCCCATATAGACACAGTAGAAAATGAGCTACAAATCAACTGTGAACGACCAATTAGAGATAAAGAAAGCCATAAAGCTTCTGAAAGATGGAAAAGCAGCTGGTCCAGATGGCATTCCAACAGAGGCCATCATAACAGATATTGATACCTCTACAGAGATATTATACAAACTACTTGGCACAGTGTGGGAGAGAGAAGAAATACAAGCTAAAGAGTATTGATTAATTGAATCCTGGGCATTACTGTCCTCCATTACTGAAGGTTACACATAAAGTTGGCATAGAGGCTTTACATGTAGCGTTGGGCAGAGCAACCTAATCTTTGAGGTGAAGACAGGAGTATGACAGGGATGCCCCTTATCAACCACTCTATTTTTAACAGTCTTAGACTGGGTGATGTGCCAGACAACAGAGGGCAGTCCAAGAGGAATAAAATGGACTACATTTTCTACGTTGGAAGATCTGGAATATGCAGATGACATTGCACTACTAGTATATTCACATCAACGCATCCAGGAAAAAACCGGATAGATTTAATAAGTATAGCCAGCAGGTGGGCCTGAACATCAATCTAAAGAAGACAGAGGTCATGATGCTCAATGTGAGCAACCCTGAGCCCATATCAGTAAGGAATCAGCAACTGGAACAGACAGACATCTTCACATACCTAGGATGCATAGTAACACCAGATGGCGGAGCAAGCATAGACATCAACAACAAAATGAACAAAGCAAGAACAGCCTTTTTTAGTCTAAACAACATCTGGAAGTCCTTTCAGTACAGCAGAAGCACAAAATTAAGATTATATCAGAGCTGTGTGCTTTCTGTGCTTCTCTATGGTGCGGAATGCTGGAGAGTTACAGAGAAGGAAATGTTGAAATTGTCCTCTTTTCACACAATATGCCTAAGAAAAATTCACCGAATCATTTGGCTGAATACCATCACCAACCAAGATCTGCTTACTCGGAACAAGCAAGAGGACATGCATACCATCACCAACCAAGATCTGCTTACTCGGAGCAAGCAAGCAAGAGGGCATGCACACCATCATAGCTGGCAGACGCTGGAGCTGGGTTGGCCATGTCCTCAGAAGAGACCCCGATGTCATCACAAGAACAGCTAGACCCCTGAAGGAAAATGAAAGAGAGGCTGACCAAAAACAACTTGGCGGAGGACTGTAGAGGCTGAGATGCAAAGAATGAACCAGAGTTGGGGCATTGTACAAAGGATGGCCACCGGCCGAGCAAAGTGGAATCAATTTGTTGTTGCCCTACAAGATGCCACCAGGCATGATGGCCACTGACTGCTTTAGTGGTCAGCGGCTAAGGATCAAAAAAGATTACTGAAGGTGTTTGCAGATTTCATAAAAAATAACTGTATTTTTTTGTTTGTTTGGGAAACTTCATAAAAATCTGAAAAAAGGGCATATGGCTTTGAAATTTTCAGAGCACCTCAATGAATGGTTGTTACGTGCAAAAAAACTTATGCAACTTGGTCACACGATCATGGCAGTCATCTTGAATTTGTGTGGCTGTTTATAGAAATTTGAGGAGACTTTTTAAAACTATTTATCCTTTTCCAATTTTTAATGAATCTGTTCAATGTCAGCGCAATTCAATGTTTGGTTTGGTTAGCCGTGATTAAAATAAGCTTGATTGATATAGTGATTGAATGAGTGACCACATATTTCAACATGAAAGGCTAACAAAAATTTTATTTAAAGTGCAAAAATATATTTAATGTTTGCGTTTTTCTTTTTTGAGTGGATTCTGTGTCTGTGGCATCTAACAATGAGTGTTTGTGAATGATTGAGTAGATAAGTACCTCTAGTTGGAGTCTGAGCTGCTTCCTTCATTAACTCGGGTTGTAGTTGTAGCTGTGGGCCTCTGCAAGAGTCTTTATCATGACCACTGATAATCCTCTACTGTTGTACAACTTGAAGGAAGTTATCAGGCATGGAGGTACGCTGCCATCTGGGCAGTACATGCAACTCTCTCTTTTTTCCCTGCAGTCTTACAGTCTGGTTTGTACCTTGCCCTTTCATATTTGTCAATGAAGTGGTGCTCATTAAGTCATATTGTTGTGACTTGTGGTTTTGAAGGTGTCACATTGAATCAAATAATAGCAAGTTCAGTAAGAGTGAGACTGACATCCTGCTTGACATCCTGCCTGAACCTCTTTGCTTTGATCTTTCTTGTAGAGGTGGCAGTAGGTTATGTGTCCATTGACCAGGGCAGTTTCAGCTAAGAAATTATATAGTGGCAGGTACCATTTATAGGATCTGTGCGGGTAGGGTTAACTTGCACCCAGTTGGCTGAAGTGGTCAACACTTCCATACTGTTGTATTTTTCTGCAAGCACTGCTTCTGAATTGTTCTGCCTCAGGAATTCCTCTGTTTTTAACTGTCTTGTCCATAACTTCATTGGAGTGAATAGTAGATATAAGGTTAACTCTTTTCATATCATGCCAGGTGACTTCCAGCATGCCTTTTCTTTTGTAGCACAAAACACAGGATGATCTGCTTTTTTCAATTTGAGTTGTTTTTCTTCAGTGCTTCGGGAAAATGTTTCCTATTCTCAGCTTCTGTTCCACATGCACCAATCCGAATTTATTTCAGCTCTTGAAATAATGCTGAAGTGAATAAAAAGCTGTCCCAGTAGAGAGTATGTCCTTTGTGCAATATCCATCAAGAAGATCTTTCACAAACCTGGAACACAGAGCCACTTCTCAGCTCCCCTTGCCTATGATGGCTCCATAGTGAGATCCTCCTGTATGCAGTCAACCAGGTAAAAGCTAGAGTTATGTCTGGGGCTCAAGTGATGCCTCCAAGCTTCATGTGCAGTGCTGAGTTCACAACATATTTCACCACAGGGGGAGTCCCTGGAAGTGTGTGGATGATTACAAGAGTCAATGAGGGTGTGATTAGCCTCACAGACACATGACTGCCGGTTTACAACACATTCCCATGCCAATATGAAGGCCTATGAATGCAGTTATTTAACAACAAACTGTGGCTACCAACAAGTCATTGTATTTGTCAGTAGTGTTTCTAAGTAAATGGGACACAATCATTCACTTAGGTGGCTTAGATACCTGTCTTCTGCAGCAGTAACAAGGAAAAACAGGAACACATTATCCATCACAAAAAATGTAATAATGACATCAAAATATGTCCCCATGCCACTGACCTGAGCTCACATTTGTTGCTTAAATAGTTACAGAAGTCACCTTGTGATTTTAATACATGGACTGGATTAAACGAACGAAGAAGAAGAAAAATGATTGAATTTCTGTTTTAATCATTGACAAACCTAACTGCATCTAGTCGGTCAAAACCCATGCTAAAAAAGTGAGGAGGGTTTCTGACTTACCTGAGTGCTTCATGCATCTAAGGAAGTAGGGTGTAAAACTGTGAACCAGCAAGATGGTATGCATGGAGGCCGTAACAGTGCAGCCCCTCCACCTTGCAAAGGCACAACAGGCCATTTACCTGTTGCCTTGAACTCTAATTACAAGAAACAAGAGAAAACTTAGTTGATCTTAAAGGTGATAAACTGACACAGATTACCTTACTTAGTCGTTCCCCTTCTACCGTGAGGTGTAGAGGTTAGACACAGATTACCGACTATGACATATGGGTCATGGAGTATTAAAAGTATGAGGAAAGCAAAAGTAGAAATACTGGCTCTGAGGGAAACCAAGAAAAAAAAAGGACTGCACAAGAGCTAAAGGGGGTGTGGCTTGTGTTGTGGCTAAAAACCAAACAGATAACGTGAAAGGATAAAACTGTCATTGGGCACATTGTGATGTTAAATCAAAATTAAGGAGAAACCATGGTCATTGTGTATGGGCCAAATGAAGATGATCAAGCAAATATTAAAATACAATTCTTCAAGCTGCTTCAATAGACAGTGGATGTGAGGAAGGTAGTTGAAGTAACAAGAAGAGATATGGTCCGCAACCAGATAATACATCATGGCCTCAAAACCCAGCCCCTGCAGACTCAAGTGGTTTGACCATGTCTGCAGAATGGGAGAAGATTGGCTACCTTGACAAATATGGAAAACCAAGAATCAGAGATCCAGATCTCCAGGATGACCCAGAGTTTTCTGGGAGGACAACATTAGACAATCTTTGAAGGACCGAGGACTAGATTGGAACCAGGCCAGGAGGAAGGCAGCTAATAGAATAGTATGGTGCTCTCTCCCTGGCAAACCTTGACACCCCAGGGTAGAAGAGGAATGACTAAGTAAGTAAGTAAGTAAGTAAGTAAGTCAGTCAGTCAGTCAGTCAGTCAGTAAGTAAGTAAGTAAGTAAGTCAGTAAGTAAGTAAGTAAGTAATAATTGACAGACCCAACATTCTCAGCATTGATCTGTCATTAAATTCAGAATTTATGAATTAGAGACAACAAAATTCCTGTTGAGATTTTAAAATGTATGTTACCATATTTCACTGCATTTATGAGGCTTTTAAGAATGTAAATTAAGATCCCATGTATAGTATTAATATTTAGATTTTTGGTTGGTTTTTGGTTTTAAGGATTGTCTTCATTGCACACAGAAAACTCCATCAGTGCTCTGATCTCCTCCATTAGATCATACACAGAGGACCTCAGCCTAATAGGCCTGCTCTTTACGATTTCCAACTGCCATGGGATTTTTAACGTGCGCAACTTGCACATTGGACCTCCTATTTTTTCGCCCTTATCCGAGACGGCTAGGCATCCTATCTCACTACCCAGAAGACCAGGGGGGAGTATATGACATTATTAGAAGTACGGGGTTTTCAAAAAAAAAATTTCTATAAATTATATTCCATCAACTGGGATTTGAACCTGGTACCTCAGGAATTCGATATTTAGTACTGCAGTGATATCACTTCTAACAAAACAGCATCCACCACATGACAGACTTTAGATTTGTGAGTATGAAATAACCATTCCTGTGAAAGCAGGTCTGCTTGTAACATGACAACTACTTTCACGCCCGAGTTTTTTCTTTTCATAGATGAATCACAATTATCACCACCACATTTTTCTTATATCTAGCTTAGTAAATCTCTAATCCAGTTTTAAAGTTTGCTTAATGTTTAAAGATACCTCATTTTTTTTCTCTCAGACTATTGATGGTCATAGCAATAGAGTCCTCAGTACTCATTGTTGGATAGCTGACA
This sequence comes from Oreohelix idahoensis, assembly GCA_024509875.1. Taxonomy (NCBI): domain Eukaryota; kingdom Metazoa; phylum Mollusca; class Gastropoda; order Stylommatophora; family Oreohelicidae; genus Oreohelix; species Oreohelix idahoensis. The sequence goes on along the minus strand of JAMPIV010021017.1, from coordinate 175,620 downwards.
TTAAGGAACCAGAGACATTAGAAACTGAGAAAGTAGAACAGCCTGGTTTATGTAAAGATGAAGGTAAAAATTAATTAAAGTAAATAAATAAACATATCATTCATTTGTTTCCGGGGGGGGGGGGGGGGGGGGGGGGGGGGGGGGGGGGGGGGGGGGGGGGGGGGGGGGGGGGGGGGTGGGGGCGGGGGTTGTTAGTGTTGTATTCACTTCTGAGAATCTTAAATTTCATGCTGAGTAAAAAAAATAATATGTGCATGGTTATGAAGTTACTAATGAAGTTTTTGACGTCTGTGGTCTGCTCATTTGTTACTCTTCCTACATTCCACATTAAACACTTTGACATAAAATTACAGGATTAGAAGACAAATATAACTAGCTCACATGGCTGTCATTAATGGTTGATGCCAGAAAAACCTTATAATTATCTAATATGTGCTTGACTAGCAAATCGTTTACAACATTTATAAGTTCTCTCTAAAATCTATAATATTTTAGGTGTCCAGGTGTTTTTATGTGCATATGATGCTAGGTAGTTCCAAAGGTTGTTATTGCCGGGAGTTGTAGTGAGGATAAGCTCTCACTGCAGATAAAATACTTCTATGGCACGCACCTCAAACAGCCTCTGACAACCAAATCCAGCTCCCGGCCTTCATTTGTGGCTCAATTTGAGCCTGGCGGAACTGTTTCCACTAACGGGAGAAGGGGCAAAGGCGAGCGACTGGCGCCTTAAAACCAGCAGCTTCGGGCAGATAGGGCTCGTGATCCTTGGTTGGTAGCTTATCTAAGAGAAGGAACTCTGAGTTCAAACCACCGCTGCCTTGCGGGAATATCCATTTGTGGAATTGGCTTCGGGAGTAAACCCTGAGGATAAATCTGGAGTCGGAGTCCCTAAGGCAGTCTAATGTCGATTCGACATTATTCTGGCAACTCCTGCGACATGGCTGGTACCAAACTGTATCGGCTACTGCCGTTCCTTTGGATCTACCGGCTGTGTGGAGAGGGGGAACATGCTGCATGGGCAACAGCTTGATCTCCATATAACTGTGCCCAAGCTCGCGCCCTGGAGAGGACACTCCAGCTTCACCCTATAGGTGTCGCCAAAACACGGGAAGTAGCAGTTACCGGTTATAAGAATTTTGCCCAATTGGCGTAGGGCATGGCGCCAGGGGCTACTTCCGACAGTGGGAGAGGTTCTAGGATCTCACTGGACAGCTACCGCCCGCTTCAAGCTGGGCAGCCCCCAGTCAATAAGGTGTTGTCCCGCCACTGTCTGCTTTCCCCATTGGGTGCATGGGGATTAGGGTCAAACCCGAACTGTGGACAGAAAATTTTGCACCAAACAATTATCAAAAAATAGAAATAAGCAAACTCTCAGATTGGGATGCTGGAACGTCCGGACTATGTTGACTGGACTATCCGAAAACCTACAGGATGTAAACGATGTAAAGAAGACAGCCATAATTAATGATGAGCTTAAACGACTTCAGGTGGATATAGCTGCACTTCAGGAAACGCGCCTGGCGGGCTCTGGAACGGTGAGCGAGAAGGACTACACATTTTATTGGCAAGGGAAAGATCTTAATAAAGCTAGAGAACACGGAGTAGGTTTTGCAGTCAAAAAATCGCTAACTAACATGGTTGAACCAGGCGAGAATGGATCAGAATGCCTGTTAACGCTCCGCCTGCAAACTAGCACAGGTCCCATCACCCTTGTCAGTGTGTATGCTCCTACTCTGTACTCTGCCTCAGAAGCTAAAGATGAGTTCTACGAGAATCTAGCAGCAGTAATCAAAAGCATACCTAGGCAAGAACAGCTTGTTCTCCTTGGTGACTTTAACGCTAGAGTGGGTGCCGATAATGTTTCATGGCCTTCATGTCTGGGCAGGTTTGGTATTGGCAAGATGAATGAAAATGGACAACGGCTCTTAGAGTTGTGCGTCCACCATGATCTCTGCGTGACCAACACCTACTTTCAGACAAAACCCCAGCATAAGGTGTCATGGAGACACCCACGATCCAAGCACTGGCACCAACTTGACCTGATTCTCGTCAGAAGGCCACTCCTCAGGTCTGTGCTCTCCACTCGCTCGTACCATAGTGCAGACTGTGACACAGATCACTCCTTGGTTTGCTGCAAAATCAGAGCACAACCAAGAAAACTCTATTGTGTCAGACATGAAGGGAAACCACGCATTGATACCAGCAAGATGTCAGACCCTTTCATGATCGCTCAATTCACTGCGACCTTCAAGAAAGTGCTCAGTAGCCCTCAGCATGGTGATACTATTACAGAGAACTGGGAGCATCTACGGAATACCATTCAAAGTACTGCACTTGCCACCTTTGGTAAGAAAACAGCAAAGTCAAATGACTGGTTTGACGCTTCATCAGATGTGATGACACCTGTTATTGAAGCTAAGCGCAGTGCTATGAATGAATACAAACGTTCACCGAGTGCCAGAACCCTACAGATCCTGAGGGCTACGAGAAGCAAAGTTCAACAAACTGCTCGACGCTGTGCAAATGACTATTGGCTCTAGCTCAGTGAGAGCATCCAGATCGCAGCGCAAACAGGCAACATTAGACAAATGTATGACGGTATAAAGAAAGCACTTGGCCCCCATAAAAGTAAGACGGCACCGCTAAAAACCATCAGCGGAGAGAAGCTAACCGATAAGGGTAAGCAGATGGAGAGGTGGGTCGAGCACTACTCTGAGCTTTACGCTAGAGACAATACCGTTACGCCTGCAGCCCTTGATGCTGTCAATAGTCTGCCAACTATGGAGGAGCTGGATGCCGAACCAACATTAGAGGAACTCAGTAAGGCCATTGATAGCTTGGCCTCTGGCAAAGCACCAGGCAGTGATGGGATTCCTCCTGATTTAATCAAATGCTGTAAGAGCACGCTATTACATCCCCTGCATAGGATGCTGTGCCAGTGCTGGGAAGAGACAACTATTCCTCAAGACATGCGAGATGCCAAGATTGTAACACTGTATAAAAATAAAGGAGACAGAAGTGATTGCAATAACTACAGAGGCATCTCTCTTCTTAGTATTGTTGGTAAGGTTTTTGCCAAAGTCATCTTAATGCGACTACACAAGTTAGCTGACCGCATATATCCAGAGGCACAGTGTGGATTCCGAGCTGGCAGATCAACAACAGACATGATCTTCTCTCTCCGCCAGCTTCAGGAAAAATCAAGAGAGCAGAAAAGACCATTATATATCGCCTTTATAGACCTCACAAAAGCATTCGACCTGGTTAGTAGGGATGGACTCTTTAAAATCCTCCTGAAAATAGGCTGCCCTTCTAAAATGCTGGAAATGATAAAGTCATTCCATGACGACATGAAGGGAACAGTCCAATATGCTGGAAGCACGTCACAGCCCTTTGATATACGAAGTGGCGTTAAACAAGGCTGTGTTCTGGCTCCGACCCTCTTCGGAATCTTCTTTGCCTTACTCTTGAAACATGCATTCAGAGATGCAACTGAAGGAATATGCCTTCACACTAGGTCAGATGGCCGTCTGTTTAATCTTTCAAGGCTGAAGGCAAAAACAAAAATCAGAAGGGTCACTATAAGAGATTTGTTGTTCGCTGATGATGCTGCAGTCGTCACTCAAAGCCAACAGGAGCTTCAGAGCTTGATGAATCGCTTCACCCAAGCATGCAAGGACTTTGGCCTCACAATAAGTCTAAAGAAAACGAATGTGCTGAGTCAGGACGTGGGTGCTGCACCAGTTATCACTATCGATAACTATGAATTGGCAGTGGTGGACCACTTCACATACCTAGGGTCTACCATTAATGATGTCATAAAATTAACCATGATACAACGCTAAAATATCTCCAATGATACAACGTAGGGATAAAAACTAATGCGTAAGCTACTAGAATACATGATCGCCCACGCCGCGGGTCATCACCCACCATGGAAATTAAATTGTTAGACGTGAAGGCAAAACGTTACCCTTGGAACGGGATGAGAACGAAGATCAAAAGGAAAAAATATGACTGAACGCATGCTTGAAACTAGCAAGGCTAAAAGACGCTATTGGTGGGGAAAGGAGGAAAAAGTCACGTCCCCAAGTTGACACAAGGTAAAGAAATCGACAAAAGGGACCTTAGCTATTATACGCAACAGTCATTTCTTGGACGCTTTTGCGATAACTTAGTCCGTTTATTTGAATTCAGCGGCAAACGCAGTATAGAAGATGCTAGAAATATTTCAAAAAACCAACTAACCTTGAAAAGTAACTTTTTCTTAATAATGATGTTAGGAATATAAAACCTAGCTGGCCGGATGGCCCATCTTGAGCAGTGAAATAATATGCTTTCATTTATACAGACGGATAGATAATAAGAAAGATATTGACAAAAGACTGTGTTGTTCATATCAGCGAGCGTCTGCATTGAAACAAAAAATGTCCCTAATTTTCAAAAACTGTAGCCTTGAGACTCAAGTGCTAAAATCTAGTTGGAATGAAAGAGAGGGGATGGGATGGTGAATTGTGGCTAAAAAATAACTTTAAAGGCAAAATTGTGTAGGGGAAGGCGGAGTTGGTTCAAAAAACAAGTGTGTTTTTTTTTTGTGAAACGCAAGTAGAGACAGACGGACCAACAGACAATAATGCATACTTGACTGAGGTATGACTGAAATGACTTTTTGGTAGGAGGTTTGAATTTGAAAAGGAAAAAAGGCGGTGATTGGCCATAGATGAATATATTATCGGCGCTCAGACGCGCATTTTTGCCATTCGTCATAAGTTGTCCTAGTAGACACAGTGAATTATTTAGTGGTGTAATTCCCAGAAGCTAATTGAAATATTTAGAGGGACGCCATACTAAAGCCAGCAGCTCAGCTGAGTTTTGCTAGCAGATAACTGTGTTCTATATTCATAATTCTGGTAAGACTGAAAGTATTTCTTTGTATATTTTAATATTTGTTTAATGTTTCGAGTGATTTGATACTGCCATATCAAAATCTATCCCTTACAACAAGTAAGGATTCGCTCTAGACCCCCCGCCCCAGTTCAGGGTCTAGAGACAAATAAAATACATAAACTCCAGCAAGGATTATGAAAGACAGATCAAGTGTTGAGATCAGTGGAACATATCACCTATCCTATTCTATGGCAGGAAGCTAATGAACATATTTCAGAATATGTAGTCTGGGAGAACTTATCCTATGTGAAACCAACTTGGTAAGATGTGTTGTTTGGTCAAAGAGATCTGACCCGTCTATGTGGTGTTGTTGTTGTGTGTAGTGTTGTGTCCAGAAATGGTTTAGAGGATGGAATTCTGACACGCCCCCAAGCATGGAGAGGTGGGGCCACCTGATTCCAGCACCAGATTACTCATTCAAGATACGTGAGCGTCTGGACTGCTGAATACTCACCAACTTAAATTCTAACACCAATTATAATATCAATAAATGGACAATGTGTAGTCGCCATAGACAGGGAGTGATGAGGCCACCCCAACAGCACATCCATTAAACTTTCTCCCAGAAAAATTACAACCATAAACAGTAGTAATATTAACTAGTATTGTAACATACATATGTACACTCCTTTCATTTATTATGCCATATTCATGCATTTCATTAATAATTGCAAAACCTTTCATATGTTCTGACCAAAATAAAACCTTGGTTCAGAACAAATAAACTTAAGAAAATTTTTCTATCCAAATTTTACACAACTTGAGTTAGTTCAGTGTGTTATAACATTTTATTAATATTATTAGACTTATTAAATATCTGTGTGTGTGTATGCAAACTACCACAACACATTACATATCATTACCCTAGAACTTTAACGTAGCCACATTCATTAGTAAAAAAAGATAGGTGTGAGGTCGTAGTGGTAGCAAGAAGGGCCTTCTGAAAATTCACAGCTACATTTATCTCAGGAGCCTTCACAGCTGACCTCATGCATCACACTTAGTAATATCACCATCATACAATACCATCAAATCCACTACAAATGACAAACTCTCACTGGATACAGAAATCGACAGCCGCATTGGCAAAGCTGCAGCTACCTTTGCCCGCCTCACATCGCGTGTTTGGGGAAACCCTAAACTCACAATGAAGACCAAAGCTGCGGTATATAATGCCTGCGTCACCAGCACACTCCTATATGGCAGCGAGACCTGGACGACCTATGCTAAGCAAGAAAGAAGGCTCAATACCTTCCATTTGCGGTGTCTACGCCGCATCTTCGGCATCTCGTGGAAAGATAAAGTGACAAATGTCGAGGTGTTGTCACGTGCTGGCCTTCAAAGTATTTATACGCTGCTTAGACAGCGCAGACTTTGCTGGCTTGGCCATGTTCGCCGCATGGAAGATGGTCGCATCCCAAAAGATATCTTCTACGGACAATTAGCAGATGGCAAGAGAACAGTTGGGCGACCACAGCTGAGGTTCAAAGATGTGTGCAAGAGAGATATGAGGGCACTGGACATGGATCTAGCAACATGGGAGGATGAAGCTGCCGATCGCAATAAGTGGCGATGCTATTTACGGCACCACCTCAGATTGGGCGAAGAGAGGCTCACACAAGAAGCAGAGGAGGGGAGAAAACGTCGAAAGGAGCACCAGGAAAATAAGCAGCTGAGGGCTGCCACCTCAGGGGCGCATTCCCATAGTCAGTTATGACTGAAGGGGCTATTATTATTATTATTATGATGCTAGGTTCAAAAATGATTTGAACACTCATTCCTCTCCATACAGCAATGACTTGTCCGTTTAAATATTATCAAGCTTAGACTCCATCTGTAGGACGACCTATGCTGATATAATTCATAAAACTCTGTAACAAGAGTACACTTTCTGGAGCTTGTCAAAACACATCTTTCTCACACAGAGAGTACACATCAAAAGAGAACTAATGCTAGCCAATATTTGCCACGCAAAGCCGGCCAAGCATCGTCTGCAAAATATTAGCAGACTATATGACGTACTTCCGGAGTAGTCCGGGTAACGACTATCAACAAGGAAGTATGTATACAAACTGAGTCGAGTGCGATAAAACCTGTTATGAATTTACTCATAACAACTACTCCCCCCCTCTGGTCAATAATGGTAACGCAGTTGACATTATTGCTATATGAGAAAACACCACTAAGGTGAGCAAAAGGTAACATCACATGTCACTGTTGCTATGACCATGCATAGACCTATGCTTGTGCCGTAATGTAGGCAATTTAACACACGTGGTGTGGAACACCAGCATGAAATGCTAAGACCACTGTCTACGAACAGCTCAAAGCAATTTCACATAATAATGAGGTACTATAGCAAACGTCAGTCAACATATAACATTAATAATGATAATATGCCATGCATTCTCACACTTCCATCTGTCAGAGAACACCTACTGTTCATTGTCATGTCACCTAGTCAATTAATGTCACTTAAAAGTAACATTAATGCTAAGTGTATATAATAATCATATTCAATCATAGAAGACATAAGACAGACACTTGACACGCACAAAATGTTTGACTGCTACAGATTGTCAAATACATAAAGTTTTGTGTGGTAGTGAATGGTATGTAAAATTGTATCATATACATAATATGAACAGCAAATCACGAATTAACCTTATAATAGCGTTCTCGCATGAGGTCGCATTGGCACCCACCCAAAACCCGGCTCTGGTCAAGACCACATGTCCCAACACAAGAAGACCCAATGACAAACTGTCACTGTAGTGATCCTCTGTGTTCTCACACAAGAGACCTAATGACACATGAATGTCACTGTACCGGTCCCTATGTCTAGACTAATGATCCTAGCCAAAAGCCGGATATTAGGGCGTTGGGTTTGCTGTAATATCTAACACGTAAGTGTTGAAGTACCAATCATTTGTGATTAAAAGTAAATTTATATAGTAAGTTAATATGTCTTTTCCACTCCTGTAATGAAAAAAACTATTATTTCAAATAAAGTCAAGTCCATTTCGTGCACACCATCATAAGTGCTTGAAGTTTCATGTAGAACTTTTATCTTGAATGTGTCCATGATTGTTGTCTCTTAAATAGTATCAGACACAAAATTGATAAGTCCGCGAACTTTGAAGCAAGATCACAAAGAAAAGTTGCATATAGAATCTCATGATTAACTCCCTTGAGATCTTGGTATGAGTTCCATTTAATTTTTTGTCTCCCTTGCTAGTACAACATAACGTCTTTTGACTGTCAATGAGTGTAATTTCAAAACTGTTACGAAATGAATCAATGGAACCATTTGCACAAATTCTTTTCTTGACAACCAGTAGTTGAAATGTGCATCTAAAGATTGATGTATGCTGTGTCTATGCAATGTCTGAAGTAAAATGATATGTCACACGCATTGAAGAGATCTATCAATAAGCATCATCATGTGGCTGTGCGGGTGGCATTGCTGTAACATCACCGTGACAAAAGTACAATATGGTGATATAATCGAATTACAAGGTTCTTGATGCGAAATGTTCTGAGCATTGGCTCTGTGAATGTAGATATCCTGACTACACAGCATTATGTTGATCATTTGAACTTGTGGACGCAATGGATGATGGAGCGTCTTTGATGCATCTTGATAGTACATCGGCGACCACGTTGAGATTTCCCGTTATTGATCTAATGCTGTAATCGTACGGTTGTAAAGCCAGGCTGGCTCGAGCTGCCTTTGGATTAGTAAAACGAGCTATCTGTAAATAGCCCAAGGCTTGTTGATCTGTTTCAAGAGTGAAGTGAGCTCCCAAGAGGTATCGTTGCAGTTTTTTTAAGGCAAAAAACGATCGCGAGCAGCTCTCGTTCCATAAATGGGTACTTTTGTTCTGTGGTGGTAAGCTTTCTACTCACATACATAATAGGGTGCATATGGCCTTCAAACTCTTGCATTAGTGTTCCCACTATTCCGACATCGCTGGCGTCAACCCTGAGAATGAAAGGTATTTGAATATCAGGCAAACGTAATATTGGAGATTTCGAGAAGGCATGTTTAATCACGTTTAACGCATCATTACACACATGCATCCAAATTATTTTCTTTGCCGTGTCTTTCTTCAACAACGCGAACAACACTAAAGTTAAATCTGAAAAATTTGGTAAAAATCTCCTGTAAAAATGTATTAACCCCAAAAGGCTTCGAACTTGTTTTTTTGTTCGACGGATATATAGATTAAGAATTTTGGAAACCGTGAAATCTTCAGGTTTTAAGACCCCACCTCCAACCTTAATGACCGAGAAAGGTAATTTCAGAAAAACCTATACTGTTCAAAAAAAGAAACGCATAGCTACTGAAGGCACACACATAGTCATAATTTTGACATTCAATAACTTTTTTGATTTAATGAGTTAATTGTTCAAATTGCACACAAAATTACCTTAGGGTTCAGCCAATCAATTGACAGTTGTTTTGCATCTGGGTCACGAGAGATTTTTGGCGTACGGGCTTTCCTGTTTGTATGGTGTGTGGCCTCCTCTTGCATCGATCAGCGACTGGCATCTCCTGGGCATGGATGCGATCAGACGTCTGATGTGGGCCTGTGGGATGGCTGCCCACTCTTCCTGGAGTGCCTGGAACAGATCACAACGATTGGCTGGAGCAATGTCTCGGCGACAAACACGTCTATGCAGCTCGTACCACAGGTGCTCAATCGGACTCATGTCTGGGGACAGGGATGGCCAGGGAAGGGTGAGAATGTTGTTGGCAGTCAGGAACTGCGTGGTCAACCGTGCACAATGGGGTCTAGCGTTGTCCTGTTGAAACAAAGACCTTTGGGCAGCCAAAGGTGGAAGGACATGGGGTCGAAGAATTTCATTGACGTATCGTTGCGCATTCAAGCCTCCTTCAATGTGCACCAATTGACTCCTTCCGTTGTAACTGATCATTCCCCACACCATTGCACCTCCACCACCGTGCGGCGGAGCTTCATCAACACAATTTGGGGCAAAACGTTCATTTCGCCTACGGTAGACCCTACGCCGTCTATCATGATGCTGCAAGAAAAAGAAAGATTCGTCACTAAACCAGATACGTCTCCATTGATTGTCAGCTGCGCAGGGACGATGCTGGTTGGCCCAAAGAAGTCAATTTTGGTGATGGCGGTGCGTAAGGACAGGTCCTCGGTGAGGTCGTTGTGCCCAAAGTCCAGCGTCATGCAGTCTATTCCAGACAGTTTGATCAGACACATGACGTCCTGCAGGCAATGACTGGGCAGTTGAGGAAGCTGTTGTAAACCTGTCTCTGAGGTGACGAAGCCGAATAAAGCGATCCTCCGCTGCTGTTGTCACTCTGGGTCGTCCACTGCGATGCCGGTCTTCAACTGAGCCAGTGGCTTGGAACCGGTGCCAACGTCGACTGATGGTACTCTGATGCACATTTAGATGCCTGGCAACCTGACTTTGACTTTCGCCTGCATGCAGTCGGCCAATAGCAATGTTCCTTAAATTTATCGATAGAGACGCCTTAAATGTCTGCTTGAAAATGAACTGAATTTTTTTTGTGTAGTGTTATCCTTTTATAGGGTTTCAGTTGCGTAGTCAGTGAATAGTGTTCACCCCAAATTTTGTTGCTTTCACGTGCGCGCAACATGAGCTGTGGTCAAAAATTGCGACATAAACACTATTGACCACTGCGTTGTAACGATTACAAAAACGAACGCAATTCAGGTCAACACGTGCATTTGACACTGTAAAGAACATTTGAGGCAAAAGTAGCAGGAGCATTAACAAGACCAAAAGATATATAGTTAAATTGAAACAAAACTAAAGGTGTAGCGAAAGCTGTGTATGGTTTAGATTTGTCAGATAAAGGAACCTGCCAATATCCCTTTGATAAATCAAATTTAGTAAAGAAAGTGTCAGTAGATAGTCTGTCAAGAAGTGATTCAAGAACGGGAAGAGGTTCCGCGTCTCGAATGGACACTGCATTTAACCGTCTATAATCAATACAAATTCTTATAGATTTGTCCTTTTTCCTAATTAACACCATCGGAAAGCTACATCGTGAATTGGAAGGTTCTAATATGTTTAATCTAATCATTTGTTTTATCTCATCTTGTACCTGAGATTGCAAATGAATTGGAATAGGATATGGTTTCAGTTTAATAGGCCTGAAATCCATTAATATGATATCATGTTCAATGACATCAGTATGCCCAGGAATATCCGTGAGCACATCTGAAAAAGATTGAAGTAAGTTAGAAATCTGATCCTTCTGATTCGAATTCAAAGTAAGATCAATGGAAACATCTTTCCATGATTCAGTCGCTAACATATGGATGTCAGGTAACGATAGAATAGGTTCACCATCATCATCAAAGTCAGAAGTTTCCTCCTGAATTACTGCCAAGGAAGAACGACGATCAATATATTCGTCAATAGCTTTAAAGATAGGAAGTAGATGTGGTGGTCTAGTGTGAAATTGTTGTAACATATTAATGTGAAAAATATTTTCTTTTCCTTTCACATCTACAACATAGTCGACATTTGATTATTTGTTTATGATTTTGTAAGGACCCTTCCAAGAAATAAACAATCTATTTTCCTTGTTCAGAAGCAACACAAAAGCTTTGTCTCCTGGCCACAATTGACGCAGTTTCCTGTTTTTGTTAAAAAACAGTCGAGCCTTTGATTTTGCCCTTTCCGATGACTGCACTGCTATTTGGCATGTGTCAATAATCTTTCGCCTTAAATTTACGACGTATTGATAAGAGGATTGAACTTCCTCATCCATATCAGTACCAATAAGTAGTTGTTTTAATATAGCCATGGGACCACGTGGCGTTGCACCATAAACTAACTCAAAAGGAGAAAACCCGGTACTAGAATTGGGAATTTCTCGGTACGTGAAGAGAACAGCTGGTAAGATATGATCCCATTCTTGCGGATATTTAGCTGTGACTCTATCAAGCATTTGCTTTAAGGTCCTATTAAATCTTTCTACTTTCCCACACGCTTGGGCGTGATATAATGAATTGAGTGATCTTTCAGTTCCAAACATGTTCATTATTTTTTTCATGGCATCTGAAACAAATTACGATCCATTATCAGACTGTATGTCATCGGGAAAACCCAGTCTGGTGAAAACTAAAAATAGTGCACCCGCTATATCATCACTGGAAATTTTTTTCAATGGAATAGCCTCGGGCCAATGAGTACACATATCGATACACGTTAATACAAATCTATGACCCCTAGCTGAAGTGACTTTGATAGGACCAATAAGGTCAATAGACATCTTTGTGAATGGATGCAAGGATATGTCTGCTGCTTGAATGGGTGCTTTATGACCAGGCCTTTTAGTTGCAACACTCTGGCAAACTACACAAGTGCGACAAAAGACCTTGACATCTTTGGTCACACCAGGCCAAAAAAAAATGAGACAATACTCCCTGTTTAGTCTTTGCGATTCCCAAATGACCCGCAGCATTTATATCATGTGCATGTCGTAGCACCACTGGTCTATAACAAATAGGTACCATTATTTGTTTCTTAACTGAATTGCTATCTTGAAAATTCCTCACCAAAATATCATTATTTAAGGTATACCAGTGTTTTGCCTTACCATCAGTAATTACTTTACTTGATGTAACAGACTTATACAATTTTTTTAAAGAGTCATCTTCTCTTTGTCTTTGAATGAAAGATTCTTTCTCAATCAATTCAATTTCTAAATCATCATCATCATCTTCAACAAGCGTAACATGATCATTATCAATACCCTCATCATTATAAATGTCATCATTATCCTCACTCATGACATCATTTATTTACTCATCATCATTGGTAACTTCCTCTAAAATAATATCATCACCAATATGATTTAACCTTTCCTCACGAGCTTGTGCTCTTGTAGTAACAGCATTAGCCATTATTAAATGCTTTTTCTCCCACTTCTCAATGTCTTGTCTGGAACATTCATGGATCCCTGGGATGTTTCCAAGGATAATCCCAGCGATAGGTTTGTTTAACAAACATGCTAGCACTCTACCAGTGAAATACGGTGTTTCCAGAAATACTTCCGCTGTAGGATAGTATTTACTGTTCCACCAAAAGTAATACACTTAACTTCCTTTCCTGTGTAATCTGATGGGTCCACCATCGATCTTTGTATTCCAGTAGTTGTTGCACCTGTATCACGCAACAGAGAAACTAATTTATTATTAACAAAACCCCTATCCAGTACCAAGGAACCTGTGTTTTCAACAGAAGACATAACAGGCAAAGGGTGTCCACACAAAAGTCTCTGTACACTCTGTGGCTGAAACAAAGAACTGCATTGAGTACAGTTAGTACTATTAGCTAAATCAACACTGCAAGCATTTGCATGAGCAATAGGCACATTGTTTTGGTTTGCATTATTGTTATTAACCTCCACGACAGCATTAACACGTTCTGGGTTTCTTCACTGTTTACAATTATTGTTCTGAAAAGAACCTCTATTGTTTGAGTAATTATCATTATTCCCGTGGAATGACCTGTTACCTCTGTTTTATTTGGCATTATAACCTCCTCTATTTTGGTAATCATTTTGTCTGTATGATGATTGAGGACCATAATAATCATTATTATTATTATAGTTATCATATCTTTGAGGCTGTTGAGACTTCTTATTAAAGTTATATTTGCCTCTATTGTTGCCATACTGAACGTTGTGATTGAATCTATAATTCCTGTCAATGCTATTGGATCTTTGCTTAGCATTGTTAAAATTCATCACTCTGGCTGAAGCTGCAGGAAGAGAATCCCTAATGTTCTCTCTGCATAAATTCTTGTTTGGGTGTGCAACCTGGTATTGTTTACCTAAGGTTTCACACAGCCAATTTGTCTGGTTTTCTCTCCTGTAAAAAAGATGAAAAATCTCCACTAATAGAGGACAAAACCTTATCTCTGAGGATTAAGTCAGAAAAACCTTCAAATGTCTTTTCAATTTTAGCAAGATCAATCCATCTAGAAAAGTACATTTTTATTGAGGCAATAAATTCTGTAAAGTCTTTAGCAGACTCACGCACTAGTGATTTAAATTTTATACCTATTGCCATCCTCATCTAATTGAAATTTCTTAAATAACAATATTTTAACAGCATCATAGTCATTTCTCGACTGGTCATCCATTGTACACACAGCCGTAAATGCATCTCCGACCAATAAGTTCATGAGCCTACTAGGCCATGTAGCTCTACTGATGTTAAACTCATGACAATAAGTCTCAAATCTACTTAGAAAGCATTGGATATCATCTATGGAAGAGTTAAATTTTGGTAAATTTACCTTGACATATTTGTTATGATCTCTTCTATCATCCTCGCCATTCCTGACATTGACATGAGGTTGTTGCAATCTCAATTTCTCAAGTTCAATCTCAGCCAACCTGATTTCTTGAGCCTGTTTTAACTCAGCTTGAGCATAGTCTAATTTGTCTTTTTCAAGAGCTAACTCTTCTGCTCTTCTCTTTTCTTCTTCTTGTCTTCTTTTATCTGACAATTCTTCTTGTCATCTTTCTTTTTCTTCTTGTCTTCTTTCTTTTTCTTCTTGTCTTTTGATTTCCTTGTCTATATATGATTGCAAGGCTTTTCCCTCCAGACCACAATCTTTTCCAACCTTTACTAAATCTTTCAAGGTTGACATGTTTTACTCTTATTATGCTTTTCAATAGCAACCAATAAAATAAATTTATAATATTATTACTGTATGAATAATATTTTCAATAATTATAACACCACCTCAATTTCACCCAACTTGATGCATTAGTAGCAAAATATCTATAGATGTTAAAGATGGAGCATAAAAGAAAGGTACAAACAAGAAGACAGAATACAGTGATTAGAGCCCAAAATAAGAAAATGCAAATGGAAAACTTAGGCAGAATTATATGAAATAGAACAATGAAAAAAAAATTATAGCTCTATTCACACTTATGACAATACATCACGATTTTTTTACAACATTAATCACATCTGTTAAATAAAAGATAGTGTAGTAGTCATTATTTGTAGTGATGATTAGTTGACTACTGGTGCTAATAACGCCAATGTTATTTGGATATGTGGCGATCAAGCAACAGGAATCTCAACAGGGCACGTTAACAAATGCCAGTGCCAAATGAAGCACACTGGAACTCTTGAGTGAATTTTAGACACAGTTTATTGGACAATCACGTTTGACGTACGAATAAGACGGGCAGAATCTTTGCGAAACCGCAATATAAATATTTTTCCTTAGCTCTAATGAACAAAACTTACTGTGAAATTCTCACGGCTATAGCTTCCATCTTGAAGGCCGTATAACAAAGACATTAACAGTAGTTTACCCCAAATCTGGGGTTCGAACGAACAGACCAGTGTCTGACTTCAATTCCAGCCATCTCTCTCTGAGGTCACTGCGTCATCTAGTGTTTAGCAACAAAACGCAAAATACCCACGCACAAATATGTGTGCTTCCGTGCACGATGAATTTAATTATGAATATATTCTTACCACATTAGTTGATGCGTACCCTCTTAACAGAAGTCAGACTCATGTCTACTTTACTACTGTTAAGGACCCAAAAAGGACTCAACAGATAGCCAGGTAAGAAGCACAGTTTCACAAACAATAATGGAGAGAACTGAAGCAAAAAAAAATATGTAGGACTGGACAACAATTACAAATTATACAATTAACAGTACTTTACAACTAACAATGAAAGGTCGTGATTATTTCAATAGCAGCAGTATACACAGCAGTATATGCCGGCCCCACTATTGGAAACAATCACACTCCAAACCCTATCGAAATGCTCATGAATCTATCGACCAGTCGAAACGGTATTGATAAACTCACAAGTCCCACCTACCGCCCACAGATTAAATACAACACGCCATTAAAACATCGAACGTAAATGTGAAAAAATAGCGCAGGCAAACAAAGATAATTCAGTCACACGCTGTATGAAACATAAACGTGACTTATCTGAATGCCAGGCCTCAAAATCCTCCTAGTTCCAAAGCCTGTTCCTCCCAGCACTGATGCGAACTGGATACAAAGACCGCTCACTAGGTCTAACAACGCTGCTACAGCTGACACGTTTCAGGATCCTCTTGATTCCACGTTGTCATAAAAATACGCCATCTTCGGCAGAAAAGTTGATGATTTCATACATCAAGGATGCAGGTATAATCTTCTTGAATCACTGCTCTTTCAAAACTTGAAGAAATGAAGGACGGTAAAGGGAACTTGTCCTCAGGCCTTCTTGACTTTAGCAGACGACAGGTGCGCTATTTTGAAAAACTTGGATGAAGCACGATTTCATAGCAAAAAGGCTGACAAAAAGTCTTTGATCAGGCTATCAACGGCTTACTGCCTCCACATTGTAGATCAACGGCTTGATGCCCCCAAATGTTAGATCAACGGCTTGGTGCCCCAAATGTTAGATCAACGGCTTGGTGCCCCAAATGTTATGCTGGGATTATTAATAAGGCTGGTACACCATCTCCCCGCCAGGTTCTTTTTGAGTCATCAAGTGGCTGGATATTTCCTTCCAGCACTGTCTAGGGTATAATTTGATATCAGGCCTATAAGTCCCACTTTTTAACAGCCTTAGAAAACGTGTAACTAGTCTTCAACAGTCAGAAAACTTCATAAGGCCTGTTTGACGTTGAAGAACAATATTCATTTTAATACGGGACGAAGCTCCTTAAATGCATCCATAAAATAATCAATGGCAATCACTAGCCAGTCCATAAAACCAGTCTAACATCACGTAGACTACGGACAAGATGTCTGATGCATATTGCTGAAATTCTTTAATATAATAGTTTCACACTTATTCCTCTCCATACAGCAATGACTTGTCCGTTTAAATATTATCAAGCTTAGACTCCATCTGTAGGACGACCTATGCTGATATAATTCATAAAACTCTGTAACAAGAGTACACTTTCTAGAGCTTGTCAAAACACATCTTTCTCACACAGAGAATACTCATCGAAAGAGAACTAATGCTAGCCGATATTTGCCACGCAAAGCCGACCAAGCATCGTCTGCAAAATATTAGCAGACTATATGATGTACTTCCGGAGTAGTCCGGGTAACGACTATCAACAAGGAAGTATGTATACAAACCATGTCGAGTGCGATAAAACCTGTTATGAATTTACTCATAACACTTATGAATATGTATTATAAACCAGTTTGTCAAGACATTAATGTGCTCTGGTTTCTTATTATTGCGGGTCTGTTATAGTATTGTGAGTTTACAACATTTATAAGTTCTCACTAAAAACTATAACATTTTAGGTGTCCAGGTGTTTTTATGTGCATATGATGCTAGGTTCAAAAATGATTTGAACACTTTCAAAAATGTATACTAAGTATCTTGGTTTATTATGAACATGTATTCTAAACCAGTTTGTCAAGACATTAATGTGCTCTGGTTTCTTATATGTATTCTAAACCAGTTTGTCAAGACATTAATGTGCTCTGGTTTCTTATGAATATGTATTCTAAACCAGTTTGTCAAGACATTAATGTGCTCTGGTTTCTTATGAACATGTATTCTAAACCAGTTTGTCAAGACATTAATGTGCTCTGGTTTCTTATGAATATGTATTCTAAACCAGTTTGTCAAGACATTAATGTGCTCTGGTTTCTTATGAATATGTATTATAAACCAGTTTGTCAAGACATTAATGTGCTCTGGTTTCTTATTGTTGTGGGTCTGTTATAGTATTGTATGATGAGTAATGCGTTTACTCAGGCCAAGTCCACATAGGGGTATTTAAGTAGACCCTGCACACAACCCTTCTCCACCAACTAATAATGTCACCACAAAGGCCAGGTTGGACAAATGCATACACAGTTTATTCTCACAAACATTGCTCCACAAATATCTGGAAAGCCATTATATCCATTGGCATTACATAGATCATCATCTTTATAGCTCAGTATCATCTGTCACTAAAACGCTTTCCTCGACAGGTTTTCACAATATTTAATTAATCACGTTCTGCACAGCAAATCATAATTCCTTTCATACATGAACTAGCATCATCACGCAGAGGTGTATGGATGATCTAGTGGTCGAACATCATAGGAATATGCAATGAAATAGTATAATTCTCAGGACCTCAAAGACATATATCCACCTGCCTCAAAAACACACATAGAAGAACCTAGCAGACGATCGTAGACTTTTGGAGATCTCGACCGTATCGTCTGCTAACTGAACCCCGAGGTAGTGACATAACCTCCTGTTACCATGGACTACCGATAATAAACAAATATGAATCCTTTGTCGAACCATTTTGATATCGACAGTCATGTTATGAATTTTAATCATAACACTTATGAATATGTATTCTAAACCATTTTGTCAAGACATTAATGTACTTTTACCACATTACTACTGTCTGTAGTGATGTGACATGATGAGGTTTTTGCTTGCCACATGTTAGTTGTCTCATGTTATTTGTCTCATATTAGTTGTCTCATGTTAGTTGTCTCATGTTGTCTCATGTTAGTTGTCTCATGTTAGTTGTCTCATGTTAGTTGTCTCATGTTAGCTGTCTCATGTTATTTGTCTCATATTAGTTGTCACATGTTAGTTGTCTCATGTTAGTTGTCACATGTTAGTTGTCTCATGTTGGTTGTCACATGTTAGTTGTCACATGTTAGTTGTCACATGTTAGTTGTCACATGTACTACTCATGTTAGTTGTCTCATGTTAGTTGTTGTGAGAAGTTGCTGTGATTTTATTTTCAACTCGCTCCAGTCTTTTTCTCCATGTAATTTATTGCGTTTATTTATAAGGAGTTACTGGGGTTTTTAATTTCAATTTCGCTCCAGTTCTCTTCTCGCTGTAAGTAATTGCGTTCATTTTTATTTTATTAGGCAGTTGAGCGCTTAGTTATTATTAGGCGGGGTAAATTCTCCTGACGTTAGGAGAAATTCCGTAACTTCCGTACTTTCTAGGTTTAATCGTGGGGATGGGAGGAGAAACGACCCAGGTTCACCGCTAGAACCAATCATATTTATTCTAGTAACAAAAACGGTCAGAAAACCTTATCTAACATGACGCAATAAGATGCACGTGAGCAGAATAAACATGAGTCATGATTCAGTTTACTATATCATTGGCGGAGGTCAGAGTTTATAAAAATGCAACAATTTCATTAGTTAAAGGTCAGCCCAGAGGGACACCACGCGATGACTCATCGCGTCTTATTTCATCATCATATCTTACTATATATGTAAGATGAAAATCGGTTTGCGTTCTCTGGTCTAAAAATTTTGCTGCCGTGAAAAAAAAACAACACCTATCGTCTGCTCCAAGTGGGAGAAACTCGGTAATTGGCATTTTCACGGCACACAGGGAGGGTTGTAATCTGCCTTACAACTTGCCAAGGTACTTGGCCTTCTCAGGAGTAGAAGGTTCAAGACATCGCCAGAGGTGAAGAGAACTGGTGACGCTGTATTTACCGGCACCAAGTACGTCTGCACCAGTAAAAGAAAAGCAGTTCTCATGCAGTGAATCACAGTATTCAGCGGGAATGGGATTTCTTATAATCCGGAGCTCATAGCTCTTATAACACACCAATAAGGCATGTGGCCTGGTGTTGTTGTTGTGTATATGACCATAATAATGTCGTTGTCCTAAACCTAGAGAGGGTAACTGGGCAAGTAAAAGAAGTTTCATCAGCAGTGAAGCATCTATGTTCTGAGTCAAGTACCTCGTGCTTGATACCAAAGTCATCAGTTGCAGTAGTCAGGAACAGGAGAGAGGGTCAACATTCCTTTTCTGAATGCTATCAAGAGGAGAGGCGTAACGGAGATGCCACTCAGCAGAAGACAGTAGTGTTAGAGAGGCACCGAGCAGAATCAGAGGAGAGACAGAATTTATAGAGTCAGATAGAGTCAGAGGGCAGCCTCTGAGTTTGCACTGAAGAAGTCCGTTAGTGGATCAGTGCTTATGATTAGCTGTGTAGGACATTAGATAATTCATTCAGATGTGTGTAGACATTTAGTTACGTCTGCAGCCGGACAGTGGATTAGAGTTAAAATTAATAACAGGATAGTTAGGAGTGGTGGCTAGTACTTAGAGACCCCCACCAAGTTCAGTGTGGTTAATCCTTAATTCTTTTTCCCATGCAGGTTGAAAGAGGTTGGGTTATATTGTCTGTCATTTTAATTGTTTTGGTTCTTTTCAGGTGTGCGACCTCGCATGTTATTTATTTTGATGTGTTATTTATTTTGTTGTATAATAAACTATAAAAGGTACACTGGATCAGTTTCTCTATAACTATACTGTACGTATATGCTTGTCTGTATAGTTGTGTCTGTGGACTTTAGTGAAACCTTATCTCCTTTATGGTAGTCAGAGGTGGTGAGTCTGTAGCAATTAACAAAGTCCGAAGTGGCGAGGGAGAGTCAATCTCGGTTCTCACCCTTGTAGCTATAAGCCTCATCTTTCCACATTCACTGTCATTTTCATCTAAAATCTATCTTCTCAGACTTTCTCATACCAGTGTCTTGTCTATATACTCAGACAAACTGTAAACATAAATCCACTTCGTGACAGTTGTCACATGTTAGTTGCCTCATGTTAGTTGTCACATGTTAGTTGTCACATGTTAGTTGTCACATGTTAGTTGTCACATGTTAGTTGTCACATGTTAGTTGTCACATGTTAGTTGTCACATGTTAGTTGTCACATGTTAGTTGTCACATGTTAGTTGTCTCTATCAACAATGTTTAAGTCAGCAGTAGTTCTATTCTTTCTTAGTTCTATCTGACACCTGTTTGGGGTGGGGTGGGGGGGACTACATCTGGTTCATTACTGTTCACTTAGCACTTAATTTAGGGTTGAGTTACTCAGTGAGTGCGTGCTAATGTAACAAATTTGTCAGCACCAAACAGCTTTGATTTGTAAAATGATTTTAGAGAGACATGGATGAAAAAATTGATGGCAGTGAAGTTGTCATGGAAAACTCAAGACTGGAAATATCTTGAATGGTTGGTCATAAGGGACAACCTAGGTTGCTGAAGTCAAATTGGTGAGACAGAGAGAACATGGTTGATTTGTGTCACAGAGGATAAAGATCAGTGATCAGGATTTGTGCTGCTAAAGAGATTTTTTTTTTATCACTTGGAGAAGATTTCACAAATAGCAACCTTATATAAAACTACATGTACTGCCAATGAAACTCTCAAATAAGATGACAATTCAGTCCAGTGTTAGGAGCTGTGCAGGTGTAATGGTTACTACACTGTGCTGGCTATTGGGTGATCCAGGTTCGAGCCCTTGTGAGGGCATATAAAGGAGTGTCATCAACTGGGACCTGTACTGGAATAATTCGAGCCCTGGCGAAGACATTTGACAGAGTGTCTTCGACCAGGGACTGGAATAACCTGAACGGCTCCTGAGCCGACCCAGCTCTATTGGGTACCTCCAAAATCGGCAAGTATCTGCCTGAATGGCAAGAGGACACCTGTCATTGTACAGGGAAGAAAGGGATACTCACGTAAAATCAGTCTCAGGTTAGACATATTAACCGTAGATTTTGCATCGAGTAATAGCGGGCTTACGTTTAAAATAAAAAATAAAGTCCAGTATTCATGTAATCAATCAGTAAATACCCTTTATAGTCCATTCACCAATCCATGACATTACAAATATGTTGTTGTTAAGTCACTATCAATTCTGCATTCTTCAAAACCGTAAATTCCTTTGATCTTTTCCGAATCTTACAAGAAGCACGGCTTAAAAATTAAATTTTACAGTATACTACTCATAAATGTCAAAAGTAGGATCAGAGGCATATCCATATAATTACAGGATTTTGACATTTCGCATTGATATGGATATTTTACCTAACGTTTCCGGATCTATATACATTACATAATTAAGTCGCTACTGCAACAGTGACATGTACGGGAATTGATTCTCATCTAACAATACAATATAAGAAAACATTATTTCCATTTATATTGACTATCAATGACATTTAAGCGCATTAGTATTAACATTACTACTATTAGCTTTCAAGTGTGGAATAAATTTAGATAATTGGAACTTTAAGTTAAAGCTCTATCACGTGAACTTAACAGTTATAAGGAGATAGCATTTTAACTACAAATTAACATTATTAGCTTAAATTACTGACAGTTTTGCAATTTGACATTATGACTTAGTGACTCTTTTCGGTACTTCGTTTTTTATTAATAACAATTGAACTTTTCATGGAGGAATATAAGTGACATTTAAAAAAATATTCCAGTAACATTTTAGTTAGTACCAAACTAGTAACTTAATTACTTTAGTATAATCTATAAATAATGTGAGATATTTATATATTTATTATGATTGCGCATTATTGGCGCTTGATAGTTTTCACACAGTTAACTTCACATGCTCTTATTATCATACCTAGTTAGGCCGTGTTGTTCATTCTTGCAACACATGCTTTGGGATTGTGTCAAATTTCTTCTATTGTGTTACTTTTAAAATTGACTTTGTTTCATTTTGTTACCAACTGTCAATTGACATACATTCATTTTACATTTCAAATTTTTTTTATTTCTTTTTTTTTGTCGTCTTCATTTTTTTTTTTTTTTTCTTCACCATTTCTTTTCATCCTTCTATCCTTTTATTTCATTCCTTCATTGGTATTTCATACCAGTTTGATACATTATTTTGGTGAATCTTTTCATTTGGAATTTGTTTTCTGTTTTCTTCCATACTTCATCCCACACATTAATACTTTCAATTAACTTAATTTTTTAAATGATGTTACAGTAATTGTTCTATGAACTTGATCAACTATATCTTAATACAAAAAAAAAAGCTTCGCTTTTTTTTTGTCCCGTGGGAGGAAGGTACTGTTGCGTCCTTTTGGCGCGTGTAATTTAAATGTGGGGGCACATTTGAGTAAGTATATATATAATTCATTATTTGCGCACGGTCGGGGAGATTAGTGGGAAAAAAGGCGCAACGCGGTGCGCGAAGGGATGAAAAGAAAAGGAGAGAGCAATGACGTAGGAGAGACCTGATGGCCATGACCGGGGTCGGTCATGTAATTTTTGTGAACTATTGTTCAAGCTTGCCCAGATATTGGGAAGCCTTCATAAAGTATTCAAAGTCTCCGGAGAGGAGCACAGTTGTATCGGCCAAGGTAGGGCGATATATGTACATTAATTATATGATATTTTCTCGTCAGTCCTTCTGACGTGTTTCGATCTGGCTGGACCTCAATACGAACCACAGGTCGTATTTCTAGTGGGTTCCAGACGTACCCAGAATATTTTGAAGGTTACTATTGCATTTTATGGATTACTCCAGAGGCCCCGTCGTGGCGTGTAGGCTCCAAGAAAGCCAAGAAGAAATTATTACCACGAAGGTCGTCACCGTCCTTGAAGGGTCGGTCCTTATTATAAGATGTTGATCAAGCTCATGATTAATAGAAATTGGAAAGAACGAGAACAATATGAACTGTCATATCCCAGAAGTAATCTACGTTGTTGATGCATGCTTATGAATATTACGTTTGAACTTGTACTAACGTCTGTAATAAATTGTCTGCGTCTTCGTCAAGAAAATGGACTCGACTTACATCCTTTTATCAGTTGTGGTCAGTACTTCAGACTACACCCTTGTTTCATAATGTTGAATTTGTGTCGGCCATATATAAGCCCGACTGAAGTTGATAACAGTTAAATTAACTTTATTGACAGTTGTTAACCACGGCATATTATTACAACCCATACACCATGTATGCAGCATAGTCTATAACGACTTCAACGGTGAATAAAGTAGACTTTACATCTACTAGACCAGATGATGTAGCGTCTAGTAGATGTAGAGTCTACTTTATTCACCGTTGAAGTCGTTATAGACTATGCTGCATACATGGTGTATGGGTTGTAATAATATGCCGTGGTTAACAACTGTCAATAAAGTTAATTTAACTGTTATCAACTTCAGTCGGGCTTATATATGGCCGACACAAATTCAACATTATGAAACAAGGGTGTAGTCTGAAGTACTGACCACAACTGATAAAAGGATGTAAGTCGAGTCCATTTTCTTGACGAAGACGCAGACAATTTATTACAGACGTTAGTACAAGTTCAAACGTAATATTCATAAGCATGCATCAACAACGTAGATTACTTCTGGGATATGACAGTTCATATTGTTCTCGTTCTTTCCAATTTCTATTAATCATGAGCTTGATCAACATCTTATAATAAGGACCGACCCTTCAAGGACGGTGACCGACCTTCATGGTAATAATTTCTTCTTGGCTTGATTGGAGCCTACACGCCACGAAGGGGCTTCTGAAGTAATCCATAAAAAATGCAATAATAACCTTCAAAATATTCTGGGTACGTCTGGAACCCACTAGAAATACGACCTGTGGTTCGTATTGAGGTCCAGCCAGATCGAAACACGTCAGAAGGACTGACGAGAAAATATCATATAATTAATGTACACATATCGCCCTACCTTGGCCGATACAACTGTGCTCCTCTCCGGAGACTTTGAATACTTTATGAAGGCTTCCCAATATCTGGGCAAGCTTGAACAATAGTTCACAAAAATTACATGACCGACCCCGGTCATGGCCATCAGGTCTCTCCTACGTCATTGCTCTCTCCTTTTCTTTTCATCCCTTCGCGCACCGCGTTGCGCCTTTTTTCCCACTAATCTCCCCGACCGTGCGCAAATAATGAATTATATATATACTTACTCAAATGTGCCCCCACATTTAAATTACACGCGCCAAAAGGACGCAACAAGTATACTACTCATAAATGTCAAAAGTAGGATCAGAGGCATATCCATATCTGCTCAACGCATAGGAAACAGCTATAAGTAGTGATACATTTAAATCTGAAACGTGGGAGGAAAAAAAACTATTCAAAACTATATTGTATACAACACGGTAAATTTTACATGTATACCTGCACTATTTCTTCGTGTTTTGAAGGAGCATAATTACATTGTTTTATGTTTTTGATATCTCAATTAAGTTACATTTATCTCAGTCCGTATCTGACGATTCCATTAGATTAACAACTGTTAATGGCTGGATAAACTGTAATCCATCACGTTGCCAGTATTCTTCTTCTTCACGGAGCACATGATCTACACATTTCTTCCAGAATTGAAAATCTGCCTTTTTTAGGGCATCATGTGTAAGAACTTTCACGTCGTTCATTTTAAATGTGGTGTTCTGTGCTGCAACCTGTCCTTTGATTTTAGCCCAAAGTAACTCTGTTGGGTTAAGATGCGAATGATAAGGTGGTAGTCGAAGAGAGGTGTGAACATATGATTCAATTATTTGTCAACGCAATACACCTTAGTCTTCTTAGTCTGTTTCACAAGCTGTAACAATTCAGGTTTCAAATAGGTATTGTCGACATTGACATTTTCATTTCGTAGCCAAGTTCTTATTGCATCTTTTGTGCTTGAGGAAGTTGATACTTTGTCTTCCTGAGCTACAACATTGTGATAGGATGCATTGTCCATTACAATACATGATGGTCTGTCAAGAATGGGTAGAAGAGTTGTTTCTATCCAAGAACGAAAAATATGTCCATTCATCTCAGTGTAGTAGTCCCTACCATCTGTTGAAATTGCCTGGAATATTAGTTCTGCGTCATGGACAATTCCATTTTCACTGCTGCCAGCATGCGCAATTATAATTCGTTGTCCTTTGCTACTGGGAATTGTCCTTTTATGAACACTGTCAGAAGATTGCCATTCTTTCTCATTTGTATGGTGCGAATTAACCCATGTTTCGTCTAAATATACTATATCATATCTGTCCATCCTTCGTGCTCGTATCTGTCTAAGGAATTTGCTTCGGGCAGCAATTAAGTGTGGTTTTTCACATAATACATTCCTGCCTCCAATAGATTTGCGAAACGTAAAACCGACGGACCTTACAACTTTCCAAAGAGTTGTTTTTGAGATATCAATATCACAATCCTTTTTTTTTTTTTTTTTTTTTTTTTTTTTTTTAACCAGCGGCACTTGGGCTTTCAGCCCTTCGGCCCAATGACATGTCATTGCGAGGCTGGGGAACCTGAGGACTTTCCTTCCAACCCGGTCAGGAGCTTCGCTCCTTCCCATCCACAGAGGGTTTATCACAGGAGCCGTTCAGGCTATTCAGTCAAATTTCCGGCCGTAAACATTTCTTCAAACGCCGACGCCCGGGTTTGAACCATGAACACCTGGTCGCCAGTACAACGCCGAAGCCATTACACCAGCGCGGCTCCCATCACAATCCTTTAGCAGCTTCACTTTCAGTTTGCGGAGAGTGACAAGTTCATTTAACGAAAACATTTTGAAAATCTCACGTCGAATAACTTCTTCATCGAAGTTGTCAACTTTGTTTTTCCTTCCTTGCCTGACATTTTTAGACTCAACATCATGTTGTATCCATCGACAAAAAGAAACTCTGTTAATACCAAGCGCAACCTGTGTTCTTCTATCAGGTCTATTGATGTCGTGATATAAACTCCCCTTTTTAGCCTCCCTGCAGAAGTGTCTGTACAGCATTACAGTAACCTTCTTCATAGTTATAAATTTGCACTTCAAACTCATAATGAATGTAATATTATTCTATATGTTCTTAAAACAAAATATGTTTCAATATAATACACTGCAGCTATAACTTTACAATAATTTCACGAAAAGCCACTGACTTTAGTACAGATTTGCACTAATGATGTCACACTATTTCAGCTTTCAACAGCAGACAACTGCGGTGCACGAAATGTCATGATTTTGTCTTAAAATATATTTTTTTCTATTAGAAAACCATTTATTGCCCGTGCAACACAAATGTACTGCTGACATGCTACATTTTAATACAGGTAGGGGAGTGTGATTTTAATATAACCTGAAGAAGAAATATCTCAAACTAGATACATTTTCTGGAGTCAAAAAATGTTTTCATAACATCATGAACAATATAATACTACATGCAAAATATAAATTCATTACATCAGGTACTTTTTTTAAAAAACAAATTTCAAAGTTGAACATCAAGTGGTGAACGGACTATAGCTCCCCAAGGAGCATAGGCCTTCAACAAACACATGCCAAGACCTCATGTCCTGTGCCATCCGCTCAAGT
The DNA here is from genome assembly GCA_024509875.1 of Oreohelix idahoensis. Taxonomy (NCBI): domain Eukaryota; kingdom Metazoa; phylum Mollusca; class Gastropoda; order Stylommatophora; family Oreohelicidae; genus Oreohelix; species Oreohelix idahoensis. Next base: position 148,497 of record JAMPIV010021017.1, on the reverse strand, counting down.
TCTTTCTGTCATCATTTTCACCTCTGTTTCCAGTTCTCTTCTCCATGTGTTTTTTGGTCTACCTCTGCCTCTCTTTCCCTGTGGATTCCAGAACAAGGACTGGCTTGTAATGCTATCAACAGGTTTCCTCAATGTGTCTCCTATCCATTGCCATCATCTTCTTCTCAACTCTTGTTCCACTGGCACTTGTCTGGTTCTTGTCATCAGTTCCACATTTGTGACTTTGTCATACCATTTCAGTCCTTCTATTCTATGCAAGCACCCGTTTAGGAAAGTCTAGATTTTTGGTTGTTGTTTTTGTTTTTCTCCATGTTTCAGAGCCATACAATAGGACTGACTTGACATTTGAGTTGAAGATTCTTATTTTCACATTGGATTTGATTTCTCTTGTTCTCCATATGTTTCCCAATGCAGTGAAAACTCCTCTTGCTTTTTGTATTCTTATTTTGATATCATTGTCTGTCCCTACAACTTTGTAAATATTACTGCCAAGATATGTGTACGATTCTACATCTTTTAATGGTGTTTCTTCAAGTTCAACCTTGTTATAATTTCTTGCATTTATTCTCATAATCTTTGTCTTTTCCCAGTGTATTGTCAGGCCCACTTGTTGTGACCTCTCATCAAGTATTTTCATTTTGTCTTTCATCTGATTATGGTTATGGGACAGAAGAGCCAAGTCATCTGCAAAATCTAGATCAGCAAGCTGTTTAGTCAGTTTCCACTGCATTCCTTTTCTGTTGTGTGATGTCGATGTTTTCATAACCCAGTCTATTGCTAGTAAGAAAATAAATGGAGACAAGAGGCATTCCTGTCTTACTCTTGTTCTAATCCTAAACGGTTCTGTAAGTTGTCCTTCTTGAAGAACTCTTTATATCATGTCATAATCTTCTTTATTAAGTAAACTTGTTCATTTAAAGAAGCCCCAGTAACTATAAATTCTCAAATTCAGTTTGAACAGCATCCCTTTCCTAGACCTGAGGAACTATTCCAGAAATTGCAGAATAAGATCCACTTCACTAAAATAAATCTTTCAGATGCCTATTTACAAATTGAACTTAATGACAAATCCAAGAAGCTTGCTGTCATCAGCACACAACATGTCCTGTATTAGCATCAAAGGCAAGCATCTGGAATTTCAAGTGCATCTGAAGTTTTTCAGCATTTCATTGAACAAATCACAGCAGGTTTGGAAGGTTGTGCTAATTACTTGGATGACATAATTGTTATTGGTAAATCTGATAAGGAACATCTTCAAACACTAGAAGAACTGTTAAGATGCAAGTTACAAGTTCACGCTATATAACACTTACAGTAAGGGGCTTTTTTGCTCATGTTATACAATTTCATGATCAAATACAGGCCCATGGCAGTACATGCTAATGTGGTTGCTCTTTACAGACTTCCATTGGGAGCAGATCCAGGGTTTCATACGTCAGAAGCTTCATGCTTTTTTGTAACTATGGAGAATAAAGATGCTAAAGCAGACATTCCTTTGGTCTCACAACTGGTTAAAAATGAAACAACCAAAGATAAATTACTTAGTAGAGTTCGGCAATATTTATAACAATTATGGTTTGAATCTCTGTCTCAAAAGGACACTGACATCAAAGCATATTTTGATTGTCACTTGATCATTTTGGCATACTGAATATGGCAAGCTGAATTAAATAGAGTCATTGTTCCTGCATCTCTCCATATGAAAATTCTTCACTTATTACACGAGGGTCATTTTGGAGTTATCAGAAAGAAGCAATTGTCACAGTGACACTTCTGGTGGCCAAGCATCAATTTTGACATCCAAGATGTAATGTCTAGTTGTGATGCCTGTAAACCTAATTAGCTCACATCAGTGTTACTAGTCATGGCCTGATACCAAACATCCATGTGAATGAATACATGTGGATTTTGCTGGTCCATTCATGGATGAACAGTGGTTGATTGTCATAGATGCATACTGCAAGCATCCATGTATCGTGAACATGAAGTCTGTTACAACAGATGCAACCATACATGCAGTCAGCAAAATCTTTCTTCATGGTTTTCCAGATACCAGTGTATCTGACAATGGAAGACAGTTCACGTCTCATCAGTTATGTAGATTCTGACAGAGGAACAAGCAAAAACATCAGCAATAGAATGAATAAAGCGAGAACGGCCTTTGCTAGTCTTAACAACATCTAGCAGTCATCTCAGTACAGCACAAACACAAATTAAGATAAATGCGATCTGTGTCAACTATTGCCGGGCTCCCCAACAATCATAAACTCTCTATTCAGCACCACTCAACAACTACAGAACACATGCAAATTCTTCAACTTAGCATTGACTGCTAAAGAGCGATGAGCTAAGCAGCCTTAGTTAATCAACAACAACAGGTAGCCCTTACTAGTTAGCATGTATGGGTTCTTTAGCACCTGCTTCCTAAGCTGTTCCAGCAAGTTTTTTTCATGACTACCGTTTTTTGCCTTGCCCTCATCCAGTTTCTTTCAGCCTGTTTGATGAAACACTGCACTGTAATAAACTGTTAACAGTATGTGAATTTAATAATAACACGGCATCATCTGCCTATCGAAGGTTGTTCATGCCATGTTGTTAGCTGAAAGTGAACAAGATTTACAAGAATTAGTGAAGCAAGTGAACAGTATAAGATAAGAATATGGCCTAGACATCAGCATTGAGAAAACAAAAACTATGATAATTAGCAAAACAGACGATAAGCCCACATTAAAGATAAGCATAAATGGGAAAATCCTGGAACACGTCAAGAGCTTCTCATATCTTGGTCACATAATAACAGAAGATGGCAGATATGAAACAGAAATAAAGAAGAGAATAGGAATGGCCAAAGCTACATTCAACCACATGAGACAAATACTGACATCTAAACAGTCAACTCACAAATTAAAACTGAGAATCATAAAATGTTAAATATATTCTTCATTACTGTATGGTGTAGAAACATTGACAATGAATAAGCAGTTATAAGAAAAAATTGAGGCTCTTGAGATGTCGAATTATAGAAGAATGGGGCGCATGTCATGGAAAGAGAAGACAACAAATAATGAGGTTGTTGGGAGTTGCTGTGGGGTGCAGGGCAGATTACATTTAGTAATCATGTTTGTAGTTCTGTAACACAGAGCACTCCTATAAAACATCGTGTGAATGATATGGGTTGTTAAGTATGATGCTGCAGGGGTTACCCTGGGTTCTTTTGTATCAGCCTTCATGGTTGAGAGACGTGTGTTCATGATTAATGAAAGTCATGGTTATTTTAATGTGTGCAGTAAGGCAGAGTGATATGTTTATAACCATGAACTTCTGGTTCCTTTGTGTGTCAGCCTTCAGGGCATAGGAATTTGTCTAAAGCCAGAGAATATGTGATTCTTGGTGGTAGGCATTGAGGCCGATAGATGGATTGGTGACCAGGGGATTTGATGGTCATTGATGTCAGCCTTCATCTGACTGTAAGTGTTTGACAGACATGGTAAATATGGGCCTTTTTCTAGTGTGCGCCTGAGTGGCGAGTGGAAGTGTACCAACTTAGGTCTGCAATGGAAGGCAGTTGATATTTGTTCTGACCATCGTAATTGATGGGACTTTTATAATGTTCACCGGGAGGCATGTATAAATATCTGGTTTGTTTCGGCTGTGGAGATGTATGTAACTGGAATATGACTAACGTGATTGTTGTCTGTATAAGACATGCGAAGTATGCAAGAAGACTGAATTGTGTGAGTTAAAGTGCTGGACTTTCTTCATATACATTCACCTGTCATGTCAATAAAGATTATGGACCGTTCACCGTTATTTCAGCGTTCTCAATCCAGTTGATCATTGATTCGTTGCTGCTCAATTATACCCTAGCGGTTACAGCTACCGGTTCAAAGTTATGTATAAAAGAAACTGGTAAGCTGCAAATAATTATATGTTCAACAGAGAGAGTTATGAACCCGTATCTTATCAAAGAAGCAAGTCACTACTCTCTCAATATAGGTCCTAGAAAATCTAGGTGTTAAAAGAGAACTAATGAAGGAAATTAAAATTAGGCAGTTAAAATATTTTGGCCACATAAAAAGGCATAACATCTTGCAAAAGACCATAATAGAAGGGAGAGTTAAAGGCAAACATGCAAGGGGAAGACAGCGATATAAATGGAAAGATAACATCAAGAGATGGACAGGAAAGAGTCTATCAGAGTGCATCATCAAGACAAGTCACAGAAGATGTTGGAGATCCATTACATCCACCTTCATTGTGGAGATGGCAGCTGATGATGATGAATTTAATAGCATAATAATTAATCTTCAGTATAGCCTACCAAGTATTTATGTTAGTGCTACAGGTATCACACAAAAAATACGTGTAAATGTCCATAACAATGGAGAACAACACTAGATCAAGGTTTTGGTGACTTAGATCCCAGAATAAGGTGTTGACAGAATGTGACATGCAAGATATCTTGACTAAATTTCTTTACAAATTATTATTTTTGTAACTTTATCATGAAAAATACTATTTTGATAATTAACAAGCGAAGAAGACATTATATATTAAGCACCATTTTCTGCATTTTTAGGATGGTGAAGCACATTCTCACATTTTACAAGTATTTGAATGGAAAACCCGTGCTGTTAATGAATTGTTCTTATCTGTGGGAGTCTCAGAAACATCTGTTGTGTAAACAAAGAGATTACTTTAAAATGTCAGACAATTTTACAATTGGTATTACTGGTAATTGTGACTGGTATTAGTAAATGCTGTATGTCTGTGATGAAATATTATATAAGAACACGAGTAACTATAGTAATGCTGCATCAAAGTATGGAGTGAATAGAAATAGGTAGTATAGAATTCTTACTTAATTAATGGTCAAAAATTAGCCAAATGGGCATATATGATTTGTTTTATTTAAATCTCAAATACTTTCAGATGTCCTACCTGAAGACCAGAGCATTCACATGGGGGCAGACATGGTTTACAGGAAGTATGATGCCACTGTTGCAGCATTGACAGATGATAGTTATAGTGAGTTCAGAACACCTGATGATGATGTGTCTGTGGGTTCTATTGTCTGTCATGACAGGAAAACTGGTGTTTGTGAGAGCCACATTAATTGTACAATAATTAGACAAAATGGTCTGCAGTCATATGACACAGTAAGTGAGAAAAATGCTGAACTTGGTGGGGTTGATGTTAGTTGTAGGTTAGTAAATAGTTTACAGATTAAGAAAGTACAGTCAAGAGAGAAGCCTAACAAATATGACATTTGTGGTTTAGTGTTTACCCATGGTGGTAATCTGAAAATACAAAACAGAATACATACAGAAGAGAAGCCATACAAGTGTGATGTTTGTGGTGAAGGGTTTACAGTGTGTTCTCATCTTAAAAAACACACAAGAATGCATACAGGAGAGAAGCCTTACAAGTGTGATGTTTGTAGTGTAGGGTTTACAACGTGTTCAGGTCTGAAAAAACACAAACTAATACATACTGGAGAGAAGCCTTACAAGTGTGATGTTTGTGGTAGTGGATTTACACAGAGTTCTCATCTTAAAACACACAAACTAATACATACAGGAGAGAAGCCTTACAAGTGTGATGTTTGTGGTGGTGGGTTTACACAATTTTCTCATCTGAAAACGCACAAACTAATACATACAGGAGAGAAACCTTACAAGTGTAATGTTTGTAGTGGAGGGTTTGCTTGTAGATCTAGTCTGAAAACACACAAACTAACACATACAGGAGAGAAGCCTTACAAGTGTAATGTGTGTAGTGTAGGGTTTACATATAGTTCTGGTGTGAAAAGACACCAAATAATACATACAGAAGAGAAACCTTACAAGTGTGATGTTTGTGGTGTAGGGTTTGCACACTATTCTAGTCTGAAAAAACACAAAAGAATACATACAGGAGAGAAACCTTACAAGTGTGATGTCTGTGGTAGTGAGTTTACACTGTGTTCACATCTGAAAACACATAAACTAATACATACAGGTGAAAAACCTTACAAGTGTGATGTTTGTGGTAGTGGATTTACACAGTTAATTCATCTGAAAACACACAAACTAAAACATACAGGCGAGAAACCTTATAATTGTGAATTTTGTGGTGTCGGATTTGCATTGAATTATAGGCTACAAAGACATAAAATTACACATACAGGAGAGAAACCTTACAAGTGTGACATTTGTGGTGTAATGTTTGCACTCTGTTCTAATCTGAAAAAACATGAACTTACACATACAGGAGAGAAGCCTTACAAGTGTGATGTTTGTGGTGTAGGGTTTGCACACTGTTCTAATCTGAAAAAACATGAACTAATACATACAGGAGAGAAGCCTTATAAGTGTGATGTTTGTAGTTTAGGGTTTACATATAGTTCCAATCTGAAAGCACACAAACTAATACATACAGGAGAGAAGCCTTACAAGTGTGATGTTTGTTGTAGTGAGTTTACACAGTTAATTACTCTGAAAACACACAAACTAATACATACAGGAGAGAAGCCTTACAAGTGTGATATTTGTGGTGTAAGATTTGCATGTAGTTCTAGTCTGAAAAGACACAAATTAGTACATACAGGAGAGAAGCCTTACAAGTGTGATGTTTGTGGTGTAGTGTTTGCACACTGCTCTAGTCTGATAAGACACAAACTAATACATACGGGAGATAAGCCTTACACATGTGATGTTTGTAGTGTAGGGTTTGCACATAGCTCTAGTCTAAAAACACACAAACTAAAACATCACAATTATAATTTTCTATATCAGCTCGGATTATAATATATAACTGGTCGACCACCAGGGAATGGAAACTTATCCTTCAGCCTCTGTTGATGTATCTGTCATTGTCACTTTTGAACTACTACTTGACTGCATTCATTTAACACATGCGGGGCACGAGTTCTACTGACCTCTAACTGCATGGTGCTGAACTAGTCTCAAAATGTACATACCAGTTTACTTTCTCTTGAGCTGATTTTGATGTTCTATCGTAGACCACTGCTTCTTGACATCTCTTGTCGTAAGTGCTCTCTGCAGTCTCACAAGGACATACTCGATTATGAGTCTCAGCTGGTCAAACATCTAGATCGTTCTAACAATGGATGGCGGCTTCACTAGCAAACTTGCTAATGCGCCAACTGCCAGAGACAAAGAGTCAAAGAGAACCCGAATCTAATGTGTCTCCCATTTATACCCTCAGCTTAGTGGAAGTCATGTGAGCTCCACTATTTAAGTCTGCTAACTCAATAATTACTCCCCTACTCGCCTATTCTCAGTCATGGCCCTTTTCTATGGATCTTATCTTTTCACTGTCACAAAACCAGGAACAAATACATACAGGAGAGAAACTTTACAAGTGTGATGTTTGTGGTGTAAGTGTTACCGGGTTAGCCAAGATCTATTCAGGATGATATCTGCCATTGCCTGGGCCTGTGATCAGTATGTGGTCTATTAGTAATTTTTGTAAATGTTGCTCATAAGAGAAAGTGGTTTAGTTCCCAAGTCTGTAGCCAAGATGGCAGTCCTCGTTACAATTCATTGTTTCTTAACTTGATGTCTTTCATCTGATTTCATTTTATATGTATTCTCATTTAGTTGTTTGATCAATTCCAGAAAGTTGGATTCTCCTAACAATTTAATAACTTTCATCCAAACAAGATTTATCTTCAAACATTCACTGGAAACTCGAAAAGAAGAACATTTCGCACTTGAGAAAGTTGATTCTGAAACTTTATTTTTTAATACAAGATGATGATGTTGTTTTGAGTAGGACAATTTTTTGTCGTCATAGTCCTTTAAATTCTTACTCTAGCTTCATAATATTTCAAATAAAAATTTGATGAATGTCAGTTCATGAGTCTAGGATATAGTTCATAGAACTGAGTTTCCAGTAATAGTGATGGTAAGCAGTCAATATTGTATCGTCATAATTATTAAAAAGTAGCTAGCTCATTATTTTTCTGATTTACCACGGTCTACAACTGTTGCATTATACCTTTTTTTCCATTGAATAATTTAGGAATTTGAATGGCTACTTATGTGTCAGATTCATATTTCATGAATCATTTATACCAAATATAAATATATATATATATATATATATACAAGTTTAGTCTGAAAACACACAAATTGATATATACAGGTGTGGCGAGATTGTAATGTGTAGTACGAGTATATAGATGATAGTTCCAGAGAAGAATACTGGACAATATAGAATACCCCAGTCCCAGAAATGAGCACTGGTGTACGGATGGCACTGGCTATAGTCAGACAGTTAAGAACTCTTGTCCAGATGGTAAGAAGCAGATCAAGAGCCTAGCTGGCCTTCTCGTTATGACTACCCTATGCTTTAAAACAATGTAATTCCTATTAAAATTCAAACTTTAACAAAATGGAATTGACAGAAGTCAGAAAATACAATTAATTAATCAATTTATTTATGTTTGATCTCTTTTCTTCTTATCTTAGAATGTGAAAATGATATTATTTATATGGAAATATATATGCACAAAGCACAATGATGTTTACACTTAATAAAATGTCACTGCGATAGTAGTGCTTCTATTTACTGACTTTGGTAGAAAAATTGTGTCTTCATATGACTCTCTCTTCATAAAATTGCTTGAAATGTTCATGGGCTTATGCACTTATCTTAAATGTTCCTGTAATGCTAGACAACACCCTCCCAGACCAGTTATGGTAGTAGTTGATGATGCAGCACACACTAACATATATAGTCTCTACTGATCTTCCAATACAATATGGATATAAGCACATCTGAGTGGACCAGCTGTAGGGCTCCGTGTCGCAGTGCAGGATAATACTGGTGGTTCTCACTTCTGACTTTCTGAGTTCTATATACTTGACTGAAACCTGAAACAACACAAAGTCTGTGGATAGCCTCTTCCTATGGGTTCCACTGGACTAATGTGGTGGGTGTGGGTGTCATCTGATAATGCATATGTGTGAGATGCTCACATGTTATTGTTACCTTTTCAGTATTACAGATGTCTACTTTGCAAATACAATCCTAAGTTTCATAATTATAATATACATTTATAGTACACAAACTAATTACATCATGATGTGATTTCATGGTCCCTTTTACATCTTCTGCCTTTCCAGTCAGCTCTGAAAAGTGCTGTGATTGTCCAACAAATATAGAATGATCCTTAAAATACTGTTGACAGAACTTATGATGAAACACAGGGTGTATCTGGTTTGGTTTTTCATCTTCCACCCATCATATTACTTCTTATAAATATTCATCCATGGTACAACAGAATACCATTGCAGGCACTCACTTGGGTTCCTGGGGGTAAGAGGAAAAAAGAAAGACCAAAAGAAACACTCAGAAGAACAATAATAAGAGAAGGAAGAACGTTGGGATTAAACAATGTGCAAGAGCTAAGAGGAGTGGCGTCACAACGAACAACCTGGTGAGCACTGGTTTCTGCCTTATGCGCCGTGTTTGGCGCTTAAAGAATTTATTATTATTATTACATCAGTCATGTAGGTATACACTTAAATTATTTTGCATAACCTGAAACAAATTGTAGAATTATTTTGCAAATATATGTACAGTAATTCTACTCACCCCCTGGTCTTCAGAAATACACTAGCTGGACTAAGATTTAGTCAAGGCAGGCTGCCATAGATTACACATTAAGTAAATGGAGTCGTGATGCGCTCTTTCCCTCCATCCCCTGTGTACCGCTGATTTTATGTGTGTGTCTGAATTTTAAACTTGCCGCTGGTTTTACAAGTCTTACGTGAGCGACTGTTAGAGCTCTGATGTCATCCAAATTTGGGCTGAAGGTTTTTCTGGCTTGTCGAGTAAATTTTAGCAATCTGTGTTTTTCTTCCACACATTACTTCATCTTATTCTACATCTGCAGTCACTTTCATTGTTATCTTCTTTTATTCAGCTGAGGTGTAGCTTCCTTTACATATCAAACTTTCCCAAATTGGTTTTACCTTCGATTTAATATGATTTTCGAAAGTGAACTTTTTATCATTCTACGAACCACTCGACACAGTTACTTGCCAATAACACAGTAACTACAGCAGGCATTTTCTTTCTCAATATATCCACTTATGCGTATCCTTTTCCTCGAGGAAATGGTAAAGTAGGATCACTTTCTATCCATCTGTTTCTTTCCAATGAAACTAAAACTATGCGTTCCTTGCACAACTTTGTCTACTGCCATTTTGCCTTAATAATTTATGCAAATGTTTTTTTGCCATCTTGCGTGAGCTGATCGTTTCTGATTGATGGATATTTGTGCTTTTCCAAGAAGCAATCCTTAAAGTATGTGTTTACATTCTGCCACAATAGGAGAGAAGCCTTGCAAGTGTAATGTTTGTGGTATAGGGTTTACGCAATGATATTATCTGAAAACACACAAAGTAATACATACAGGAGAGAAGCTTTACAAATATGATTGGGGGGCGGGGGTGTTTCAGGAATTACAACATGTTATAATATGTGTCGGCGTCTGTGGCCTAATGGATATGAACGCAGTTTCATAATCCAGATATACCAGGTTCGAAACCTGCTGCAGGCGGTTTGGTAGCAGATCGCTTTGTGTGGATTTTTAACAATGGTATAAGCGCCGTACCGTTCAGAAAGCAATGGCAAACTACTGAATGAAAAAAATTGCCTATAAAAATCACAAACAGCCAATAAAAGCTGGGGTTGATTGCCACGTCCTGTAAAGGATAAGCAACTAACTTTTTTATAATATGTAATGACAGAATAGAATACACACATGAGAGTAGCTTTGCAAGTGAGATGTATGGTTTAAACAGACTCTTGGTCTGAAAATGTATATAAAATACACATAGAAAAGAAATCTTTTTTCAAGTTTGGTGTATGTTGTATATTGAAATAAAAAAAGATATGCTTCACACTTTGGTAGTCAAAGAATGACATTGTATGCATTATGTAATAAAATTAAGACAAAACTGATCCAGCTGGTTGTCGTTTACGTGATATTCATTTATGTCATTGGTAATGATAGTTCCATATAAATTCAGCATTGAAATTTTGTGACTGTTCCCTTTCTGCATTTTGAAATTATTCTGTTAATAAGTTTTTTTTTTCTAACCAAGATGTCCTTCATATTTCTGTTTTGTAATTAGTCTGTTAATGAAAACTATAGAGGCATATCTGGCATACATGCCACACTTAAAGGTTTACCCATAATCTGTACGGGGTGTTTGCGTTTTCAGATGTGTACGGGCCGTACACGGGTCTGTACGGGTTTTTTCGCCTAATTATTAACCCTTTCAGCACCATTATGACGTACGCCATACGGCATAAATCTTGACAATTTTTGTCGCTGTGCCGTACCGAGTACGTCACGGAAGTAGTGCGATACCTCGTTCCCATACACCTATAAAACGTACGTCCTATTTTAAAAGCACCAGAACTCTTCTGTTTACAATCGTATCGGCAATTGCTGGGCATAATCGAATTCAGCATTGAAAAATCTGGCCACTAAGCTTGAAACGAACAAAATATTTTACTGCTAGCGAATACGGTAGAACTGATAATAGTGATTTTACAAAAGCGAAAGTTACAAACATGGACGCTGCCATACCGCCGAATCATAAACATTTTGTGGAAAAAGAGCACGAAAATTCTTGTTTGAGTTGAATTTATTCAACTTGAATGATTCTGACAACTCTTTTTACTGAGATTCTGGTAATCTTTACCTTTATTGCCGTCGAGTATGTTTAATATTTGTATTTTCGTACCATTTAGAGTTAAGGTTGAGGTTAGGTTTACGGTAGAAAGTGCGTAAGAAATGTAAATTTGAATAATAATACAAAACAAATTATGGGTAGGCCTAATATCGGAATGACGGTTGCCGAATGCTCTGCATGTATTTTCGTACCATTTAGAGTTAGGATTAGGGTTACAGTTGGGGTTAGGGTTAACCCGAAATCTAAATGGTACGAAAATACATGCGGAGCATTCGGCGACCGTCATTCCGATATGACCAAATTATGAAACTGAAAAAAAACCAACAAAAGCAAGGCAAATTTGCATCTTAACCAGGTCAGAGAAAAGTTTATTTGGAGTTACTTCTCTTCTTAGTTTTAATTTCGTTTCTTTAAAAAACAATGTGATTTTGCCTTGGATGATCATCATTACGGTCATCCAATGATTTATATTTATTAAATAATTAATTACTATCAATGTTTGATTGACACTAAAATTTGTATGGGTATAACGGCTATTCCAATTTTTGAAGTTCGGTAGAGAATATATAATATTGCGCCAGTTTATATTTTCATTGCTAGCTTTAAAAAATATATATATATATATTTGATTTAAGATTCCTAAACCTAACCCATAACGCTTATTACTGGTCTCTTTAGATCTATACTTTTATAAGGCACTATAGAACACACACCAAACTGTTCTTCATTTCCACCATAAATTGTATTAATTTTTTTTTGCAGAAATAGACTAAATGATGATACAGTCACAGCTTTTCTACAATACCGGTACAAAATAAATTCTAACTCTTGTTGTTTAGGTTTTAAAGCAAGTGAAGACATGCTTAAAAAGGCAAAGGGCGCATGTCACTATGATGGTGCAGAACCATCTAATTGAATATATTTGTACATTAATTAACTCTATTGTTACGTTTTTCAGTCTGTACAGGTTTTGCGGGTCTCTGTACAGGGTTTTTGGATTTGTTGTACAGGTTTTTCATGTCTGAGGTGTGGCATGTATGATCTGGTAAAATTTAAACAAGAATCTTAGACTCAGACATCTGGCTGAGCACTAAATGGATGAGGCTGTGTGTGGCTTTCTAGCAAACCAAAGTACTTAGACCTAATCTTCATGCTGTGGCCTCTAAGAGAAAAAGCCTGTGGTGAGTATAAAGATGCTTCTCTGTTTCTTGGATATGGCAGTTGACAAGGTTCCCTTGAGCAAGCCTTGAGCACTGCTTGGCAAGGAAGAATATTCCTACATTCCTGATACATACCATGCATATCTTCTACAAGACTTGACAGAAATCATGAAAGGACACATAGCATATCAAGTTGCCCATCAGTTGAGCTGTTCCTCTTTGAAGTAGTTCTGGAGTATTGGTTTAGTTGTTTGCATGTTGGCTAGAGTGTCAGCTTGAGCCATGCATGCTCCAAGTTTTGGTGATCTGTCTGCTTTTTGTTGCTTGGTATGTCTGTCTGTCCTGGTATCCACTGAGAGTGTTGTATGTTGCTTGCAGACTGTTAGTTCTTCAGCCAGCTGTATTATTTCTTTATTTTCAGCTTTGATTTATTTTTCCAAAGCCAGAAGTGTTGTTTCTGAATCAGTGAGGTTTACGATATCTGAGGGCTTATTGATTTCTTGTTTGAATAGGCTGAGTATTGCTGTGAGGGTGGTACTTACTTCTGTAATTTTTTGCTTGGTACAAAATTCTTCACATGGCTCATATATTTCTAGTGTGTATCTATTTAAGGACATGAAGACAGAGCCATCTGTATATGCATGTGTTACAATGTTAGGATAGCTGTCCACAATCTCTAAAATAGCTGTCTTAACTCTTACAGGCCGGAATTTTTTCATCAGTTTTGCCAGAATAATTTTTTTTACCTTAAAGCAGTACCTTTATAAATTCTAAAGTTTCTGAGTTATTACACAACAAAGACACACATATTATACATCACAGTAAAGGTAAATGAATGTAGAGTTAGAATATGAAGGATTTTTAGTGATATTCTACATATAGTATTCAGTTATGAGTAATAATATAGACCACTTTCAAGAAAAGACTCATTTTAGTAAATCAAAAATGTATTTACCAACCCATGCAATAGACTGAAATATTATCCAGAGTGCTCTATGGTCTTTTAAAATATCACTAATCCATATATGAATATTATTTACAAGTGTCAGCTTCCTGTGATATTTTGTTAATGTTTTACAGACCAAACAGCGAACCATATAAACATAATAGACATTTGGAAAGAAAAAGGACATTATAAGCGCGTGAAGCTTTTAAATTAAATCATGTATTGTTACTATACAACAAAGACACACATATCAAAGACACATCACAGTAAAGATAAATGAATGTAGAATTAGAATATGAAGAATTTTAGTGATATTCTACATATTTTATAGACTACTTTTTAACTTTTAGACGTCGAAACGATGTTGGTAGCGTACATCCGCAAACCCCCTAGAAGCCAAATCGACGTTGGTATCATCACTTTTGTGTTCCGTGAAATTTGTTCCGTTATTTCGTAATTTAGTATTTTAACATAACGGAAGTTACCCTTTTTTTATTCAGGAGAGCGCTATCTTCGAGTTGTAACTCAGAAGCACGCTAGTTCTAGCAAATTTCACTGTGAAAAAACGGTAAATCTGTCAGCTTTCGATCAGGTGATTATTGTTGTTTAATACAGACAATGTCTAGCAAACCAACCACATCATCATACCTGTCAACCTCCTGAGACAAAAATCTGTACGCCGGACCAAAAAAATCCTTACAAACACCCAAAAATCCTTATGCAAAAAATATATTAATAAATTATACACAATACAGTTTTAAAACGGGAATTGACACATACAAATCTATTAGCGTTTGAATTAGTGTGATATAAAACATGCTAAGACTCATGTTGTTCTTTACATATAAAAAAAACTTAGTGATACTACGAGGTACTATTCTTTCGATGCACAGTGTTTTGCCTTATAATCAACACATGCACTTTTAGCACTTTGCAGAATTGCATTTGTGGGCTTAAAGTCTGCACAGCATGTATCAATGTTAATCTTACACTGTAAAAAAAAAAGTGAGTGTGACACGTGTGGGCAGACAAGTGTGACATAATCGCTTCCTGGCCGACTTGTTATGACAACATTACTTTCTAATAAAGTAATAAGTATTACAGCTTACGCATGTTGTCATGTGAGTTCCCGATCTGTCTGTAAGTTTGTACACAAGGGCGTCAGACATCATATTACCATATATGGGAGAGCTGACCTCTGCCTTACGTACAAAATTATCCGATGTCGGAATATTTTTGAAATAATCACACCCTATCCGCATGATTTGAAATGATTGGATCTTTCTGATTAGATTCATAACAATATCTCACATTCCCTAAAGACTGTGAAGATAACTTTTCTTGATCCATAACTATTTAAATTATTTCCAACTGGTAAAACCTAAAGTGATTATTAAATTTTGTTATTTGTAATGTTACAAATTTAACTTCGATTTAATCATTTTAAAGTTACAGAATATTATGACATTAATTTATGGGAAATATTTAAATGATCAGAATATAACAGGAAAGATTAAGAGAACGACAAAAAAAAAAAAAAAAAAAACACAAAGAAGCAAAGCAAACAGCTAACAGCAAAAAAAAAAAAAATTACCAAATTATGAACAGAATATCAAATCTAGGAAGAAAAACGTAGCACCAAAAATTTACAAAATTATTTAAGAGTTGGTAGCCTAGACCAGTGATAATAGATTGCCACTTTATTAAAAAATAAAGCAGCGAATCTCGACCGCTGGGATAAAGTAGGTAGGCATATTCAATGCAAATAAACATTTTTTTCTACTTTTGTAGGGCCTACACAAAATTTTATGATATTAATTTATTGGAAATATTTAAATGGTCAAAATATAACTGGAAAGATTAAGAGAACGACAAAAATAAAATACAACGAAGCAAAGCAAACAGCTAACAGCAAAAAATAAAAAATTAACCAAATTATGAACAGAATATCAGATCTAGGAAGAAAAAACGTAGTACCAAAAATTTACAAAATTATTATTTAAAAGTTGGTAGACTAGACCAGTGATAATAGATTGCCACTTTATTAAAAAATAAAGCAGAGAATCTCGATCGCTGGCATAAAGTAGGCCTACTCAACGCAAACAATCTTTTTTTTTTCTAATGTAGGGCCTACACAGAATATTATGACATTAATTTATCGGAAATACACTGAAGGGCAAGATATAACTGGAAAGATTAAGACAGCGATTAAATTGCAACAAAGCAAAACAACAGCAATATTTAACAAAGTTATAAGTACTTAGCTTTTTTAAACAAAATGGCGTCGAAGTCTCTTGGCAAGCGTGGCTGTAACAGGTAACTTTAAAAATACGTCATGTCACGCTGAAAAGCGAAAGTGTTTGAGGCCAAATTCAAAGTTTTTGCCAAATTGTTGGGTATAAAAGGATTTGACTGGTTGCTGGGAGAGACCTCAGTTTAAAAACAGACGCCGAGATTCCCGGAATTAAAAAAAATAAAAAATTGGTTTTAAAAAAAACCTGGACTAGAAAATATTTTCTGATTAAAAATTTTTAAAAGCTTGGGTTGGAAAATATTTTTAGAATTTTGTTTTTAATTAAAAAAAAAAAAAAAAAATTTCGATTTTTTATTTTGGGGGTGGGGGCGGAGGGGGGGGGGGACGGGGGAAAAATCCGTACAACGAGTCTGTACGGCCGTAGACTGCTAAAAGTATCAAAAATACGTACATTGTACGAAAAATTCGTACAGGTTGACAGGTATGCATCATGTTTATCAAAACGAAGGTCTTTTATATCTGTAGAAAAGGCTAGGGAGCCGTGTATGTTTGACGAGTTTAGTGAAGATGATGATTTCGAATTTGACCTTAACGAAGTAGCTAGTTCTAATGAGTAGGGAGCATGGTCACAGCCAGGCCCTAGTGCTACAAAATGACAAAAAGTTTTTACCAAATCATCGACAAAAAGCATTAGTACCAAGAAGCAACAAGGGGCAATTGGTAATGAATGGATTTCAGTACCAAACATCAGTATTACAGAGACCCAAAACGCATTCAGATTTCTTCCCAAATATGGTCGCAAACCAGGAGTACACAATGACTTAGGTCTTAGTGAGGCATCAACTCCATTTGACTGCTGTAGGACATTGTTTACTGATGACATTGCAAATTCAATAGTACATTCTGTAAATGAGTATGCAAAACTTAAAGTTCTTAAAAATAATCCATACCTAAAAAGATCAAGATTTTCCAGCTGGACAGCACTATCAAACTATGAGTTGTTAAAATTTATGACTACAATAAAGGCTATTGGCATTGATCCCAGACCTTCTATTAGAGACTATTATTCATCAGAAACTGATTGCCTTTATGCTCCATTTTATCACAAAAACTTTGAAAGAGATAGATTTTTGTCTATCAAACAATGTTGCATGTGGGAGAGCCTGATGCTGAGGGGAAAAGTAAAGTGGAGCCATTCATCAACTCTTTGATTGAAAATTTCAATAATGCCTTTACGCCCTTTGAAAATGTTTCGGTTGATGAAATGATTGTAGGATTTAAAGGGAGATGGAAATACAAGCAATTTAATGCAACTAAGCCTAGTAAGTATCATATAAAGAGTTTTGGTCTTGTTGACAGTACCACTGGGTATGTTTTATCCCTGCTTACGTATTATGGACTGCCATCAATGGTACCTATACCTTGTAGCGGTATGGCAGCTTGCGTACCCTGACAATCCCCAGAGCTATGCCAGTGGGAGTTTTACTCCTGGTAGGTTCAACCAAGCTGGACTGGTCTGTGAGGGTAGGGGTCAGACAAAAGCTGGTACTCTGGTCCTCCAGGTTGGGGGTTTTAGCATAGGGCTGACACCCCTGTCTATGTAAAAAAAATAATGAAGTTACGGAAACAACATCAAATGAACACATTCACATCAACACATCCAGGAAAAAATGGATAGACTTAATAAATTTAGCCAGCAGGTGGGCTTGAACATCAATTTAAAGAAGTCTGAGGTCATGACGCTCAATGTGAGCAACCCTGAGCCCATATCAGTAAGGAATCAGCAACTGGTACAGACAGATACCTTCACATACCTAGGAAGCACAGTAACACCAGACGGTGGGGCAGGCAAAGACATCAACATCAGAATGAATAAGGCAAGAACAGCCTTCTTTAGCCTAAATAACATCTGGAAGTCCTCCCAATACAGCACAAGCACAAAATTAAGATTATACCAGAGTTGCGTGCTTTCTGTGCTTCTCTATGGTGCGGAATGCTGGAGAGTCACAGAGAAGGAATGTCAAAATTGTCCTCTTTTCACACAACATGCCTAAGAAAAATTCACCGAATCTTTTGGCCGAATACCATCACCAACCAAGATCTGCTTACTCGTAGCAAGCAAGAGGACATGCACACCATCATAGCTGGCAGACGCTGGAGCTGGGTTGGTCATGTCCTCAGAAGAGACCCCGATGCCATCACAAGAACAGCTATGCTTTGGACCCCTGAAGGAAAGCGAAAGAGAGGCCGACCAAAAACAACTTGGCGGAGGACTGTGGAGGCTGAGATGCAAAGAATGAACCAGAGTTGGGGCACTGTACGAAGGATGGCCACCTACCGAGCAAAGTGGAATCAATTTGTTGTTGCCCTACACGACGCCACTAGGCGTGATGGCCACTGACTGCTTTGACGGTCGGTGGTTAAGGACTGAAGAAGAAGAAGAAGACGTATTATGGAGCGAATACCTCAAATGATCCAAGCACAGACACCAATAGTGGGATGGCAATAAAAGTCTTTGGAACTCTATTACAGCAAATTGGAACTGGTTATCATATATTTGCAGACAGGTTCTACACCACAAGGGCACTCATTGACTATTTGCTTCAGCAAAAGCAATACTATACTGGCACCCTCCAGTCAAACCGAATTGGCTTTCCATTAGAAATAAAAGCACTTTCCATACCACACATGGAACAGAAATGCTGGCAAACTAAAGATTCATCTTTGCTTTGTATTGGATGGAGGGATAAGAAAGCAAAAAAGCCAGTAATCATTGTTTCCACCAAAACAAATACAGGAATGACTACTACGACAAAACCAAAGCCAATAACGGTCCATGACTATAATCAGAGCATGAATGGATGTGACCGTGCTGATCAAATGCTTGGATATTATAGCATTCACAAACGACGCAGCAACAAGTGGTGGAAAAAAAATATTCTACTGGATAATGGAAATTACTTGTACCAATGCTTTCATCCTCTATAGGCTCACAGGCAGTAGAAAAATGACATTAAAACAGTTCAAACTATCTGTGATTGATGCTTTGCTTCAGTGGGCCACCGATCTAATGCCTGAGCCACAGAGGAGTATCAAGGCAACCCCTGGAAGACCAAGGACAGCCAACCCAATTCAGAGGCTTGAAGGAGCTAAGCATAAGATAGCTTACACAGAAAAAGACAGAAGATGTAGAGTCTGCAGCAAACCAGATTCTCCAGAAAGAACAAATTTTATTTGCGAGTGTTGCAATGATTGTCCTCACCTCCACCCAAAACACTGCTTCAAGATATGGCATACACAAGCCACGATTGACTAAAATGTAAGTATCCTTTCAGTTAAAATTGTGTACATATTGTTTATGCATAATAATGTAAGTACAATACAATATATGATTTACTTTGAATTTGACCTTTTTGTTTCCAAATTTTAATAATGATGGTACGGTCCACTGGAGAGTCTCTTAAACATTAACAAAACATCACAGAAAGCTGAAACTTGTAATTAATTTTCATATATGGATTAGTGTTATTTTAAAAAAAACCATGGAGCACTTTGAATAATATTTCAGTCTTTATGCATGGGTTGGTGGGTACATTTTTCATTCACTAAAATGAGTTTTTAAAAAAATTGTTTACTCATAATTGAATATAATATGAAGAATATCACTTAAAAGCCCCAATATTATAATTCTAAATATATTTATCTTTACTGTGAAACATAATTTGTGTGTCTTTGTTGTATAATATCAACACAATATATGTTTTAATTTGAATATCTTCTTTTTTATTTTAATGATGATAGTGTGGTCTGTAAAACATTAACAAAATATCACAGGAAGCTGACTGTTGCGTGATAAATTCTCGCAACATCATTTTATTACAATATCTATTTTATAACGCAAGGGCAACAACTGCTTGAAATTTATAGTTACTTTTCTCGGTAAGCATTTGTCTTCTCGCGTTGGTATCGAATGCAGTTAAGTTTGAGCTGTGGTCATTTTGCGCTGGACTGCGCATGACTTGTCTTGCTTCTTGGTCGATCGGTTTCCGCCCACCACTAGTGGAGTGAGCGATTTGGAATGGCGAAAGAGATGCCTCGTTGAAGAGGGGATCTCCGCTTTTTTTTGTTCTGTCAGGGATGTGTAGTCCTCTTAATGGATATTTCGTTTATTCGAGATAATACCTCTAGTGTTTCCCACATGCCGGGAGGCATAATATTTCTGTGTATTTCCGGAAGGCAAGGTAAATTAACATTTTCATTAACTCTATCGATTTTTGGTCGTGAACGATTTCTGGTTCATAGCCTGTCTTCGAAAGTCGTCGTCACGAGATGTTTTCCTAGCTCACATGTCGCTGTATTGTGCTGCATCGGTTGATGCAGGTCCCAAGGACTATTACTTGCTACTTGGTTACCTGAACTAGGTTTGAAAAACCTTTGTTATCTAGAGGATATTTTTTGAGGACATTATTTATACTTCGGCAGACGTGTCTGTCTTGCTGAAGTCAGATTAAGGAGAGTGAACTGATCTCATACATCTGGTTATCTCCTGGCTGTTATAGAAAAGGATGGAGTTTTTCACCTGACTACATTTACAGCACTATGAAATATAACATGCATCTGACTCATCATTGTAATGCTGTCTACCGTCTATTGCTGTATTGAATGTTGCTGTGATAATGACTGTTTGATGTGTCTACATATTCGCGTAACCATTTTGTCACTGTGGCGTCCACAATAAATAATGAAGAAAAACGTCAACGGCTGTTTCAAGAATCATTGACTTTATACGTCGTGAGTTTACTGACGTCCTATGTGGATTGCCCTGTTATTTTTGTATGAACATTGTTTTGACTGAACACATCTGCACACTACACAAAACCAGACATGCGGATACCATCCATCATCATATGGCATCACGCATCATTTGGTGGCCATAAGCTGGGTTGATCTGGTACCAGCAAACACGGGGTCCCTTACCCACTTCATTTTCAACAAGAATTCATCAGCATCCTTCAAGAAATTAACATTCTTCAAGACAGTCAACATCTTCAAAATTTTCAAAGTACTCGGCGTTGCCCGGTAAAAGTCAAAATTTCAACTTTTTTGACGGAAACAAGAATTTGACAGTACCCGGCGTTGTTACATGTTGCCGGATAACTCGGACTGCTGTTATCTTTTACGCAAGTCAAGCAAGTTGCTGCTGTCAAGGTTCCAGTGCTGTCGTTTTTGTGAAGGTCAAGTGCCGGTTGAAACGGGTTGTTTTCTGAAGAAGGCCAAGTACCGATTTCCATCAACTTACTTTTGGATTAGAAGGTCAAGTGCCGAAACAACTCAACACACAGTATGTCAGAAGCTCAAGTACCATCGTGTTAGCAGTGGAAGCAGTTCAGATGTGCCATCATCGTTGGAGCTTCGCTCTTTAGGACGTTGATTGACATCCGTTTTTTTTCTGCTGTTCGACGATTGGAAGCCTATAAGTTAAGTGGCCTGTTTGTATGTAAACTGTGCCCTTATACTTCTGCTGAGTCTTCTGTGTATCATCTCATTCTATATGTTATATGTCTATATGTTATTTGTATATTTATATGTTTATATTTCAGCGGGTTCTCGGTTGGGTGGTGTCTCCGTTAGATTATGCCACGTCATAGAGGTCGTCTATTGTGAGCGTTTTCTGTAGGGTTTGCAAATTTCCGATACTGGAATTTGCTAAGCGACTTCTGTTGCTATTTATGTTAGCTGTGATGACATGTTTTAATATTGTTTTTCGTTATTATTTCGCATTCTTTAGTTTTGTTTTGATTTGTTTGTATTTGTTAGCCTACTCTTGTCTATAATTTAGTTTCATACAACATTTTTGTTTATACACTGTGGTGTCATGTATTTTGTTTAATTCTATCGTAGATATCGTCACATTTTTTGTGATATTTCATTAATTTCTGCTTTATTTTTAGTTGATTTCTGCGAACGTTTTTGTATTGTTGCTGATCTTTGTTATTGTTTACATTGTTATTGTTTACATTGTTTGCATTGTTTACATTTTCAATGTTTACATTCTGCATGTGTTTACATAGTCATTGTTTACAGTTATAGTAATTAGTTAATGGGCTATGCTAATGCACTGTTACTACTACACTGATGATAAATGAATGATGAATAGTGTCGTGCACTATTGAATGAGAAGTGCACTTATGATCAAGAATTGAGTGCTGATATTTCATATACAAGTTCTTAGATTGGAGACTTGTTTCCCACAGAGACTCTGATAATATAATGTGATGTGAATATACAAGTGCTTAATTAAGACTTGTTACACTTAGGTTTGAAATAAATTAGTTAATTATTTCAGGTTTTGGACTCATATGTTAGACAACATGTCTACATTTGAGCACTTTATTGAGCAGGGTAAATTGCTTGGGAAGACTGGTGATAAGTTAGAAGAATTTGCAACTGCTCGATATGATAAAGCAATGGAAGCTGAACAAAAGAAACTGCATATGGAAGCTGAACAAAAGAAACTGCAGATGCAGGTGGATGAAAAAAGATTCCAAGTGGAAATGGAAAAAAAAAAAAAAAAGGGAATCAGAAGCTGAGGAAAGAAAACTCCAGCTAGAGCTGAGAATAAAAAAGACTTGAAAAAGAAGGCTGAGAATAAAAAAAGACTTGAAAAAGAAGAGGCTGAAAATAAAAGACTTGAAAAAGAGGCTGAGAAAAAGACTTGAAAAGACTGAGAAAAAAAGACTTGAGAAGCTGAAAGAAAGACTTCAAATAGAGGCTCAGGCTGAGGAAAGAAGATTACAGAGAGAGTCTGATGAGAGGAAAGAGAAAGCAAAAATGGAACATGAAGAAAAGGTCTTAGCTTTAGAGTTGGAAAAATTGAAATTGATGAACATGAGTAATGGTAATGATTCAAACAAGGGTTCATCTTCTGGTAAGGCTAATAATGATACTTTTAAGATTAAGTTACCAACATTTAGTCCTTCCAGTGATGACATAATGTTCTATCTGGACAGATTTGAACAAGCATGTACAGCTCATAACATAGACAAAGCAAAATATGTTTATCAGTTATCAGGGATACTGACAGGTAAAGCTCTAAGTATATTAAATATGGTGGATGAACCTGACAAGAACAATTATGAGGTTGTCAGGGCCGCTTTGTTAAAGAAATATCATCAGCTTAACGAAGACGGCTATCGTCTACAATTTAAAAACATGTTACCTGAAAATGGAGTTGAATTCTCCGAGTTTATTGCAAGAATACGCATTACTTTCTCACGATGGGTTGAACTATCTAAGACGGAAAAAACTTATGAAGGACTTATGGACTTAATACTTAGAGACAAAGTCATGTCGTCTGTCAATGAGTCTTTCCTTGCTTTCCTTCATGAACGTAAACCTAAAACAATAAAAGAAATGGAAGATTTCTGTTGCCAATACGTAACTGCGCACCCACACATAACCATGGGTAACTCTAAGGTGAAAGAAGGTTTACCAGTTGCTTCGGCAGCTCCGTATGGTCAAAACTTTGCTCGTAGATTCCAACAAAATTTTGATAGAAAGAGTAGCGGTAATTTCTGTCAAAATCATGGAAAACAATTTCATGGTGATTCTTCTTCGAAGAATTGGAGACAACCTGATAGTGGTCGTTACTATCACCCTAATAATTATAAGCATTTCAAAAGAGGATATGGTAATAGAGGTTATTCCTGCCGAAGACCTCAGAACCAAACAAATAGATGTTCGCATCAATGTGAACATGATAGTAATCGTGGAAACTGGAATTCGAACCAGGATAACAATTACAATAGAGACAATAATAACTGCAGAGATAATAATAACTCTGATAACTTCAGAGGTAATAATAGTCGGGGTAGATCTCAACACACAAAAAAGAGATATCAGCAGGCTAATGCTGTACAACAGGAAACTGAGGGAGCCTGTAATCATGTTGTTGATAGTAAAAACTTTGACGCTGTCACTGGTTCTGCTTTTGACTTTGAGAGAGCAAACAAATGCCCCCAATGCAGTACTTTATTCGAACCGGGTCCCATAACTACTTTGAGTTGTGGTCACCCACTTCCCGCTCTTCCTGCTGCTGTTGCGCATGACGGGAGGGGTTCTTTAATTCTACATAAGGGTCTTGTTAATGATACTCCGGTCTCACTACTTTTCGATTCTGGATGCACCACTATTGGTGTTAGACAATCGCTTGTAGATCCATCTTGTGCTACAGGAAGGGTTATTAAATGTGTCACATTTGGCGGCACTCTAGAAAAAAAATATCCTACTGCTGTAATTCGCATTGCCACTCCTTTCTTTACTGGAGATGTGCATGCTTGTCTCTTACCTAATCCTATTGCGGACCTTATTATTGGTCGTATTCACGGAGTTAGGGAGTGTACCCCACAGCAGATTGCTGCTTGGGAAGATAATAACATGCAAGCTACAAATGCAGTAGTTACAAGAGCACAAAGCTCTACAAACACCCGAAACTTCACTGAATAGTGATAATGAAGTTGATAGCCAAGATAGTCACTTAGTAATCACTCGTGACTCTTTCATAAAATTGCAAGAAGAAGATCCTTCTTTAAAAAAATTCTTCGTTCTTGCGAAGAAAGGTGATCCGAATCAGGATACAAATAGAAAATCTTGGATTGCAATGAGAAACGGCGTACTTGTACGTATGGTACAAGATTCGACTACGTCGGCACATTCGCAAATTCTTGTTCCCAAGAGCATGAGAGTGCAAATATTACAACATGCTCATGACTCGCAATGTGCTGGACATATGGGTTTTTCCCGTACGAAGTCGAGAGTCCTTGCGGCTTTCTTTTGGCCTTTTGTCAATAAGGACATTCGTATTTACTGCCGATCATGCAAGGTATGTCAGGAGGTCAAATCTAGAGGACCACGACATGCTGCGCCTATCCAGGCTGCTGACATTCCTATTCGGCCGTTTCAGAAAATGGCCATAGATATTATTGGCCCTTTTAAGGTCAAGTCGGCCAGAGGACATCATCAGTTTATCCTTACATGTGTCGATATGTGCACACGTTGGCCAGAGGCTATTCCTCTTAAGAGCATATCTACTACAGATATCGCAGATGCTCTTTGGTTGATATTTTCTCGCTTGGGGTTCCCCAGAGAAATATTGTCAGACCATGGCACTCAACTCATATCTGACACTATGTCACAGGTAATGTCTACCTTACATATTGAACGATCTCTCAGTAGTATCTACCATCCTATGTCTAATGGGTTAGTTGAGCGTCTGAATAGAACGCTCAAGACTTTGCTTGGTAAGATAACTGAAGATCATCCTCAAGATTGGGACAGGGTTTTACCCGCGGCTCTCTTTGCCTATAGAGAAGTCCCTAATGAACACACAGGATTTTCTCCCTTCGAACTTGTCTTTGGCGCGCGTCCACGCGGCCCCTATGTCTTTATTACACGATCTCATCACTGCCGATGATATTAGCGATGAAACTCAATCCTCATATGAGTATGTCATTGCTCTTAGACAAAAGATCATTGAGGCATGTAAGCTAGCAACTGCTTCATCAGAAATTGCTAAAGAGAAGGCAAGACAGTTTGCTAACAAGAATAGATGTCTACGACAACTTTGTCCAGGTGACAAAGCATTCGTCCTACTCCCCAGTAGGGAAAATAGACTTCTTATTGCATGGAAAGGTCCGTATGCAATAGTCTCTCGGATTTCCGATGTTGACTATGTGGTCGATATTGATGGAAAGCATAAAACTTTCCACATAAACATGCTTTCGGAATTTCACGAACGTCCGGACTATTTGCTGCCTATTTTTTCCAGGCAACGGATGATGCTCCTGCACCTCACGGTCATTATTCATCCCTGTCTGTCATACAGGATGAGGAAGCTACCTTCTCTGATGTCAACCTTCCCCTTCCAGTGGTTCCATTACATTCCACGGAATCTTGGAAAAACGTTTCTGTTTCTCCTAATCTTTCTGGTGACGAACATCGACGAGACTTGTCGATGTTACAAACATTTCAGGATGTTCTCACTGACATTCCTGGACACACAGATGTCATAGAACATGACATAATTCTTACCGACAATAATCCAATTAGGGTTAGGCCGTATCCTATTCCTATACACTTTCAGTCGCAAGTGGAAAAGGAATTGGATGAAATGATTCAATTAAATATAATTGAACCATCGACTTCACCATATTCTTCTTCCATGGTTATTGTCCGGAAGAAGGATAAGAACATACGAATTTGTGTTGATTATCGCAAATTGAATCAGGTCACAAAGTTCGACGCTGAACCGATGCCTTTGTTAGAAGATCTACTGATTAGACTTTCTAATTCTAGATTCTTCACTAAACTTGACTTGTCTAAAGGTTATTGGCAAGTGCCTTTAGCAGAGCATGCCAAACCTCTTACTGCTTTTTCTACACCTAGGGGTCTATTTCAATGGAATGTTATGCCTTTTGGTCTCATGAACGCCCCTGCCACTTTCGTTCGCATGATGCGTCGAATTCTGTCACATCGTTCGGATGTCATCGCATACTTAGATGACAGGTCCGTTGGTCTGAAGAATGCCAATCTTCACTAGACCAAATCAAGAATATATTTTCTTCTCCTCCCATCTTAAGATTACCTACTCTTGATAGGACTTTTGTTCTTCGGAGTGATGCTTCATCCACTGGGATTGGAGCAGCACTGATGCAAGAATATGCAAATACTCTGCATCCTGTTATGTACATTTCTAGAAAACTAAATGCGGCAGAGGAGGAAAGAGCTATCCGTGGTGCGGATAATGTGATGGCTGACATTTTGTCTAGATGCCCACATGACTCCAACTAATACTTCTGTCCTATATTTCCATATATTACAGAGTCATAACACACCTATATTTCTACAATAGATTAGCACATCTGTACTTACTTTATATGTACACACTATCGTGCTTTGTTGTCATCTTCTTCTGTTCGTTTTTTAAGATGATAGAGGAGGAGGACTGAGTAGTTAATATAAGGGCCGTTAGTTTACTAAACAGCCACAATTATTAATAATGTATTGTACCTTATGAAGCATATTAGTTATTAATTAGCATTATATTGCTTGTACTTTCTCAGAATGTCATTGTTGAGCTGAGGACTTACCTTACTAGTATCAAGCATGACGAGTTCTAGATTGTGTACTTACCCTCGGAATACCAGAGCATATGTCCTGGATCGTCATGTAGTTTAACTTTACTATGTACTTATGTCATTACATGTCAAAGAATGTACTATTTAAATTTTCCTATCAGATTTGTACATCCATTTTTTTAAAGACAATATTAGAGTATGCTGTTTAATGATGATTATAGTAACTTGCATACGTATATTGTGTTTACATGCTAACGTGATGTGTGTTGGTGACACCTCCCCGATGTGAATATTTTTTGAGACATATTTATTTTTCTGTTGAGGTATATCCTCACCAGACACTCTATATTTAGCCTCATGTTTGGCAATTTAATTAATTATCAGCGCATAATTCGTGCGTTTTGAGCCGCTTATCGCATGCTCTTTGATATTTAAAAAAAAAAAAAAATATGTTCCACATTTTTTTTTTATCGGGAGGAGGTGGTGATATGTTGCGTGATAAATTCTCGCAACATCATTTTATTTCAATATCTATTTTATAACGCAAGGGCAACAACTGCTTGAAATTTATAGTCACTTTTCTCGGTAAGCATTTGTCTTCTCGCGTTGGTATCGAATGCAGTTAAGTTTTGAGCTGTGGTCATTTTGCGCTGGACTGCGCATGACTTGTCTTGCTTTTTGGTCTATCGGTTTCCGCCCACCACTAGTGGAGTGAGCGATTTGGAATGGCGAAAGAGATGCCTCGTTGAAGAGGGGATCTCCGCTATTTTTTGTTCTGTCAGGGATGTGTAGTCCTCTTATGGATATTTCGTTTATTCGAGATAATACCTCTAGTGTTTCCCCACATGTCGGGAGGCGTGATATTTCTGTGTATTTCATGAAAGCAAGGTAAATTGACTTTTTCATTAACTCTATCGATTTTGGGTCGTGAGCGATTTCGATTCATAGCCTGTCTCCGAAAGTCGTCGTCACGAGATGTTCTTTCCCAGCTCACATGTCGCTGCATTGTACTGCATCGGTTGATGCATGTACCAAGGACCATTACTTGCTACTTTGTTAAATGAACTAGGTTTGAAAAACCTTTGTTATCTAGAGGATATTTTTGAGGACATTATTTATACTTCGGCAGACGTGTCTGTCTTGCTGAAGTCAGACTAAGGAGAGTGAACTGATCTCATACATCTGGTTATCTCCTGGCTGTTATAGAAAAGGATGGAGTTTTTCGCCTGACTACATTTACAGCACTATGAAATATAACATGCATCTGACTCATCATTGTAATGCTGTCTACCGTCTATTGCTGTATTGAATGTTGCTGTGATAATGACTGTTTGATGTGTCTACATATTCGCGTAACCATTTTGTCACTGTGGCGTCCACAATAAATAATGAAGAAAAACGTCAACGGCTGTTTCAAGAATCATTGACTTTATACGTCGTGAGTTTACTGACGTCCTATGTGGATTGCCCTGTTATTTTTGTATGAACATTGTTTTGACTGAACACATCTGCACACTACACAAAACCAGACATGCGGATACCATCCATCATCATATGGCATCACGCATCACTGACACTTGTAAATAATATTCATATATGGATTAGTGTTATTCTAAAAGATGCTGGAGCACTCTGGATAATGTTTCAGTTTTTATGCATGGGTTGGTGAGTACATTTTTCATACACTAAAATGAGTTTTTAATAAGTACTGTTGCGTTGGTGCTTCTCATTTCTGTGCTGTCAGTGAATCTGGTCTTTATTATGGGTAGTTTCCAGGATAAAGAACTGGATAGTTTTTAAATTATTTCTGACACCTATGAGAGGTGTTCACTTGTAGTGGTGATTATTGTTTTAGTCTGTGAATGGGCTTCCAAATTTTAACCAGTTGTTTCTTTGGGTGTTTTCTTCTTCTCATTCTTCTATAGAACTCTGTTGCTTCCAGAAAAAACATTTATTTCATTAGTTCAGTGTTTAATTGATTTCACAAGCAGCTGTTGGTGTGGTTCTCATGCCTCCTTATGAACGTTAGAGCTTGGTATTGTTCTTTGTCTAGTTCCACTTCATTGGTTTTGCTTATTGCCAACTGCAGCGGTCACCCATGTGTTACCGGGGCCCAAAAGGGGAGCAAAGAATAGTAACACTGTTCCCTTACATGCATGTCATAGAAAGCAACTAAGGAGGGTTGGGCATGGGGCTGGTTACCCCATTCTGTAAAAAATTTAAACCACAAAAGACTTCAACAAATATGGACAAGTCAAATAAGGAAAATAAAACACAGCCATCCAAGACAGGGGAAGGTCCTCTCGCAGGGAGGCATATGATGCAACACAGAGAAAGCCGAAAGGAGTCTGTGTTGCTGACTAACCTTCTTTCTTCTAGGAGAACTTCCAGATTTGGCACCTGGAATGTTGGGACATTAAACAAACAAGGGAAAGTGGCACAAGTAGCAGCAGAAATGAGGGAATATAAAATCGAGGTTCTGGGAATGTGTGAAACAAAGTGGAAGGGGGTAGACAGGAAGAAACTCATCACAGGTGAATTGGTGCTGTCCTCAGGACATGAAGACGAAAGTTCACACCACAGTGAAGAACCATAGAACAGAAAATCAGATTGATCATATATGCATAAACAAGAAGTTTAGATCATCATTGCAGGATGTAAAGGTATATAGAGGAGCAGATGTGGAATCAGATCACCACCTTCTGATAGCCAAAGTAAAAATGAAACTCAAGAGATATGCAACAATGCAAAATTACAGAATACAATTTAATGTAGGACATCTAAGAAATCAAGAAACAAGAGACAAATTTGCGGTCACAGTATCCAACAAATTCCAAGTGCTCCAACAGCTGGAAGATGTAGAGAATACAGAAGACTATTGGCAGCAGGTCAAAACTGTATGAAATGCGACATGTGAAGAAATACTGGGGAAAAACAACAAAAAGCATGGATAACAACAGAAACCATCAATAAGATAAAAGACAGGAAAAACAAGAAAGCAGATTTAAACACAAGCAAAACCAGAAGTTCCAAAGCCAAGGCTCAAGAAGTGTACACAGAAGCAAACAAAGAAGTAAAAAGAAGTATCAAAAGAGACAAGAGGAAGTATATTGAGGAGTTGGCAAGAGGGGCAGAAGATGCTGCAGCCAAAGGAAATATAAGAGAACTGTATAGCAGCACAAAGAAGCTAACAGGAAAATACAAGCAAACAAGTTGCCTCATAAAAGACAAGAATGGAAAACTGCTCAGCAATGTACGAGGTATGTTCAAATGAAACCCGTCCCAGTGGCTTTATAACAAATATATGTAAGGTACATCAGCAGGAGTAGTAGAATTAAATACAGCAATTGTTATGAAGCAAGTACTCACTGGGGTTCTTTAGAAATAGTCACCATAGGCATTCAGACATGCATCTCACTGCTTGGGTAGACGGTGGATGCCGTCCGAGAAAAATGACTTCGGTTGCTTATTGAACCATTTGGTCACCGAGGCCCTGACGTCTGTATTGGAGTCGAATCGTTGTCCCTTTAGAGATTTTTTTAAGGGTCCGAACAAATGAAAGTCACATGGTGACAGTTCGGGGCTGTAGGCTGGGTGTGGCAGAACTTCCCACATTTTCCTTGCTAACGCTTCCAGCACAATGTTCGCAACATGTGCACGAGCATTGTCGTGCAACAGAATCACACCACGCGAAAGCATGCCGGGTCGTTTATTCTTGATGGCTGTATGCAGGTTGTCTAGTGTGTCTTTGTAGCGGATGGCATTGATGTTCACGCCAGGCTCTTTAAAGTCTACCAATAGAAGCCCTTCATGGTGAAAAATGCGGTCAGCATAACCTTACCGGCGGAAATCTGTGACTTGAATTTTTTTGGGTTTTGGTGATCCGGGATGTTTCCATTGCATGCTCGCTAATTTGCTGCACGGCTCAAAGTGGTGGCACCACGACTCATCACCTGCCACTATGCGCAACAGAAATGCATCACCCTCCTCTTCGTAACGCAGCAGGCAGTTCAAACTCCACCCAATGCGTTCTTCCTTATGGTGATCGACCTTGGACGAATTCCTTATCACACCGGCCATTATTTTAACGGTCTGCAGCACAACCAATGAATACTATGAGAATGAACACTTACACACTTGTACATTCGTATGTGCTTATTACGTCAGATGTGACGTCATCATGCTCCTCCTACGAATGTCCACTTGGCGCTGCACGGTCGGGTTTCATTTGAACACGCCTCGTACAAGAGCAAATGAAGAGGTGGACAGAATATTTTGGTGACCTCAATAGACCAGCTCCACAAAACCCCCCAGATATCCAGCCAGCAGAAGAAGAGCTACAAATTAACGGTGAAAGACCAACGAAGGAAGAAATAAAGAAAGCCATAAAGCTTCTAAGAGATGGAAAAGCGGCTGGACTTGATGGCATTCCAGCAGAGGCCATAAAAGCAGATATCGACACGGCTACAGAGATGTTATATAAATTACTTGGTAAAGTCTGGGAAAAGGAAGAGATACCAGCAGAATGGAAGAAAGGGTATCTGGTTAAGTTGCCTAAGAAGGGAAATTTACAAGAGTGCACAAATTATAGAGGAATAATGTTACTATCAGTGCCAGGAAAAGTATTAAACAGGATTATCCTTGAGGAGATTAAAAGAGTCCATAGACAAGAAACTGAGAGATGAACAAGCAGGTTTTCGACAAAACAGATCATGTACAGACCAGATAGCCACTTTGAGAATAATAGTTGAACACAGTCTGGAATGGAATTCACCACTAAACATCGGATTTGTGGACTACAAAAAAGGCATTTGACAGTGTAGACTTTGGAAATTGATGAGGCATTATGGAGTTCCCCTGAAGATCATTAATTTAATAAAGAAAACATATGAAGACATGACATGCAGAGTTCTTCATGAAGGACAGCTTACAGAACCGTTTGGGATAAGAACAGGAGTGTGACAGGGATGCCTCTTGTTTCCATTTCTTTTCTTACTAGCAATAGACTGGGTTATGAGATCATCGACAACGCACAACAGAAATGGAATCCAGTGGACTCTGACTAAGCAGTTGGATGATCTGGATTTTGCTGATGACTTGGCTCTTCTGTGCCATAACCGTAATCAGATGCAGGACAAATTGAAAACACTCGATGAGAGGTCATAGCAATTGGGTCTGAAAATACACAGGGAAAAGACAAAATAATGAGAATAAATGCAGGTAATGATAACAGGGTTGAACTTGAAGAAACACCAATACAAGATGTAGAATCGTACACATATCTTGGCAGTAATATAGACAAAGTTGGAGGGACAGACAGTGATATCAAAATAAGAATACAAAAGGCAAGAGGAGCTTTCATTGCATTGGGAAATATATGGAGATCAAGAGAAATCGGATCCAACACGAAAATAAGAATCTTCAACTCAAATGTGAAGTCTGTCCTATTGTATGGCTCTGAGACATGGAGAACAACAAAGACAACAACCAAAAAGCTACAGACTTTCATAAATGGGTGCTTGCGTAGAATAGAGGGATTAAAATGGTATGACAAGGTTACCAACGTGGAACTGATGACAAGAACTAGACAAGTGCTAGTGGAACAAGAGATGAGAAGAAGACGATGGCGATGGATAGGACACACACTGAGGAAACCTGTTGATAGCATTACAAGGCAGTCTTTGTTCTGGAACCCCCAGGGCAAGAGAGGCAGAGGTAGACCAAGAAGCACATGGAGAAGAGAGCTGGAAACAGAGGTGAAAATGATGAGGAGAACGTGGAAAGAACTTGAGATGATGGCACGTGACAGGAGGACTTGGCATGTGTTTGTTGAAGGCCTATGCTCCTTTGGGAGTGGAGGGTTATAAAGAAGATGAAGAACTGCAGCGGTAGGTTATTATCCATGATTGATCAGATATATCCCATGTAAAGTTATCTGAATTTCCTTTTCCTGATTCCTAGATAGTGCTTACAAGATTTTTAATTAGGTCAGGCACCTGCTGGCAATGTTTTTCACTGTTTGTATGAAGACTGAGGCATAGCTGTCTGTCATGCTCCACTCATAAGTAAGCTGGATTTTCTTTTCTTGACATAAGTTGTCCATAGAATTTTAGTTGGCACACCTTTCTGCTTCCCTTGATGCTCCTAGTGAAAACTACACTATGTTCTGGGTGTTTTGAAGCATATATATAATGAGTGGATGTGTTACTGTTCATCAGAATCTACCCTATTGCACTCCAGGCAAACCCATAGGTGCTCAGTCTTCCTCAGCAAGTGTCAAAGGGTATGAATTCTAATCAGACCTGGTGTGTGCTGGTTGTATATGTGCCAGGTGCATCCTCTGTTGCATCTATTTCTGCTAGTCTTACTTTTGTTGTTGAATTCCATCAGTCTGAGCCTTGGTTATTCATCAATTGCAGTGTCATTGTCCAAGAGTCAATCACTAATTGTCCTCAGTATCTTTCCCTTATCCATATCCAATGCGCCTACTAAGGGTGCTTTTGAAGCTGTTCTGTCGGCTGTTTCATTGCCACTTACCCCTGTATGACCAGGATGGTAGATCCACACAAGTTCATGAAGATTCGTGGCTTCTATTGAAATTATCCTTTTATGTGGAAGCCATCCACTTTGGATTTTCCTAAGCATGGACTGAGAGTCTGCCACAATAACTGCCTTTGTTAATGAAGTTTCAGGCAGCCACCTTAGTTCCAAAATGTCACGAGTTCTTATTATGTGACACCATAATCTGATTACATTTCAAATTATGTCTAATTTACTGTATGAATGGTTTAGATTGTATGTTTTTTTTTTTTTAATGTATTAATTTTTAAAAATTTATTTTAATTAATAAATTTCCCCCCCTTAAATTTTATTATGTCTGGATGTTACAAATGTATGTTATTATTTTACCTCGATAATGTTGTATGCTTAAATAATGCTAAAAATACATGTGCTATTGAAAGGATACCGTATGTAAGATGACAGAGAGAAGAAGGGCAGAATGTAAGATGGGCATGCATGCCCAATTCTTAACCCTTTGAAAATAAAGTAAGTTCGTTTGTTCGTTCGTTCTCTCTCATTCGTTCTTGTGCAGGAGGTTGTTGTCATGTAAGCCCTGCTGTGTTCGACTATTATTGTGCCCTTTACTCTAGACGAGAAGCCCCATCCCTATTTCTCACTGTGTTTTGGAGAATGACATAAGAGGTAAAGTATATTTCAACCTCATTTCTGAAGAAGATGTTCATACTTTAGAAACCAGTAGAAACACAGCACCAGGCCCTGATGTACACATAAAACAGCTGGATGACACAGGCATTATGAATGTAGTGAGGGTTTTCATCATCAGCATACACGCTAAAGAGGTGCCGGAAGATTGGCTACATAGTTACCTGTGGGCCTTTCCTAAACCTGGTAAAGATCCCACACTGCTTGATAGCTATCTAATGATCACACTACAGAATGTCTGTGGTCAATTACCTGAAAAGATAGTTGGAGATGAATAATAAGACACCTCAAAAATGCACACAATCTCCCTGATACCCTGGGTAGCTATAGGCCCATGAAAGCAACATGGGGTAACACTGAAATGTTTGCATATGATGTGTATGAGAGATTCCAGTGTAAAAGAGAAACTGTGGCTGTTGACTTAAAAGATGCTTACAGCAGAGTAGACTTTGCAACCCTGATGAACTGTGTAATGGCATGTGGTGTAAACCCTTGGCTAACAAGGTGGATAACCACTGCATTAATATAGAGATCACTTGCATTTCGATTGGCAACATGAACGTCAGAACCAGTGCACATTTGCAAGGGAGTACCCAAAGATTCTCCACTGTCACCTACACTTTTTAACATCCATACAACTAAAATAACTGCAATTCAACCAACAGGTCTGGGACAGACATTTACTTTGGCATATGAATTGCTCATTTACAGGACTGGGTCAGATAGATAAGAAATGGTCAAAAGCAAGGAATTCTATGGGCTGTGGTGCTCCTTGACAACTCCATATTGAAAACAGATCTTCCAGACATTACTTACAGTAGGCAGAAAACTGAAAGGCAAGATAAGCTGAAAATACCTTAGAATAATATTTGAATGCAGGTTATCATAGAAGTACCATGTTGAATGAATCATGCAGAAGTGCAATAGACGTCTAGCTGCCCTAAGAAAAAATGGCTGCAGCACACCTCGAGCAAAGACTACTGTTTTTCCTGTATCATCAGCTAGTCAAATAAGTCATCAACTATGGTCTGGAAATACTCAGGCTGTCAATATCACAATGTGAACAACTGTAACACATTCAAAATGAAGGAAGGCGTGAAGTCTTGGGCTGTACTCAAGATACCCCCATCCTGATGATGCAGTACATGCTTGGATTGCTGTTGATTAGATCTAAAGATGCGTTGGCCCAGTCAAAATCCTATATGCAAGCAGCCACAGTCAAAAGTTACCCCTGCATAGAAACATAACAGAAATTAAGGAGCGAGAATAAAGTAGGGCGATGGCACAGGCAAGAGGCAACAATCAAGCAAGCGACCACAGTTGAAATATATTCAAAGGGGAAAAGTGGAGTAAGTCAGATGAGAACTGGATAAACTACTAGCAAGTCATTATCATCCTGACACAGAGGGAAATGGGAAAGCAGAGCTGGAAATTAATCATCTAATAAATGATCATGCTGTAGATGATCATGCCATTATGTATACTGATAGGCCTGTAATCCGTAGTGAGAATGGATATATGTTGATTAATACATGTATGTAAAGCCAAAGTCAACCCTTCAATTGATAAATAAATGTTGACAGATCCTTCTCTCTGGCTGTCCGGGTTCAGTGTTTATTAGTAATAAGGGCAACACTCAGTCTCTCAAACATAATAACCTCAAGATAACTCCAAGAGACAGTTGACACATTTGTATTCAACATTATGTTTCGCAACAAAAGAATCTCATTAATGTGGCAGGCAGTTGCATAATAAAAATCAGTTATCCACACTCCAATTAAATAGGCATAACTTCTTTCATCTCATCCCTAAGATGCATACTAGCGTGATATGTTCATGTGAATGAGTGTCTGGCGGTATAATCGGGTCGGGAGTAGTTTGGGACCTTCCTTAAGGTGCAGGCGCAGTACCTATTTGTGAGTGGACCATGCTCTGGCCAACACCAGCCTAAACCCCAAGCATTGGTTAAATTCCAAGTAGATGAAATTCATAAGACTTGGAAGGCAGTTCATCTAGGAGAAAGAAAACTCTGATTTCGAAGCCCCTGCTGCCTTACAGGTAGGCTGAGGACAGCCACGGGCTAAGAAATGTGACCCGACAGAAATGCCTGTTCAAATCGGATGCACTGGGTTACATGCTTTAACGAAACAGTGCAACGTACGTCACTTAATGAAGACGTCATGAATACAAATAAAGCAGAGTGGTACTCATCACTGGAGTCCCGCCAGGCAGTTAGAGTGCAGGACCCCCCTCCCCCCGAAGGGATCCAACCAATGCTACTGATGGTCATCTCCTCCTAAATTGTGGAGTCAAGGTACAGAGGGGAAAGGGCAAGAGACATTGACCAAACACCAACAACTCTATACAATCTGCAGTGGAATGCAAAAGTTCTTAACACTAGAATTCCCCATAAAAGTCTGCCTTTATGAAGATCAAATCGACGTATCTTGCATCCAAGAAATGCATCTCAACAGCAACCATGGATTCTCAGTCAGATGATACCAGGCTTTCAGACTCGATCGAGAAGGACACAGAGGAAGTGAGCTTATACTGACGTAGAATGCAGTCCACTGGTAGCGAGGTCTTGACATATGGATGCGAGTCATGGGCAATGACTACAACCCATAAAAGCCTGATCCAAACCTCAGAAATAAGGTATCTGAGGAAGGTGGTTGAAGTAACAAGAAGAGACATGGTACACAACCAGATGATACGTCAAGGCCTTAAATCCTACCCCCTGCAGACCCAAGTCTTCTTCTTCCATCCTTAGCCATCAACCGGCAAAGCAGTATGTGGCCAGTACGCCTAGTGGCGTCTTAGGGCAACAACAAATTGATCAATCTATCGCTGTTTCCACCACGCCTAGTGGCGTCTTTGTGGAACAAAAACAGACCAAACAATCTATCATTGTTTCCGTAATCAGATTGGTTGGCAAGCAGGTGATCAGCCCACTGTGCGAAGTTTTTACGGGATGGGGTAAACAGCCCCATGCCCATACCCTCCTTAGTCGCCTTTTACGACATGCGTAGTAGGGTGCAGTGTTACTATTCTTTGCTCCCCTTTCGGGCCCCGGTAACACATGGGTGAGCAGACCCAAGTAGAACAGTCCCAATTAAGATGGTTTGGCCATGTCTGCAGAATGGGAGAAGATCGGATACCACGACAAGCATGGGAAACAAAGAGCCAAGGATCCAGACCCCTAGGACGACCCAGAGTCCGCTGGGAGGACAACATTAGACAATCTTTGAAGGACCGAGAACTAGAATGGAACCAGGCCAGGAGGAAGACAGCCGATAGGATAGTCTGGCGCTCTCTCTCTCTTCCAAACCTCTACACCTCACGGTAGAAGGGGAACGACTAAGTAAGTAAGTAAGATATAAAAATATCACCCGTGTGCTACCGGGGTCTGAAAGGAGAGCAAAGAATAGTACCACTGTACCCTACCATTCTTCTTCTTTCTTTGATCCATA
Organism: Oreohelix idahoensis; assembly: GCA_024509875.1. Lineage (NCBI taxonomy): Eukaryota > Metazoa > Mollusca > Gastropoda > Stylommatophora > Oreohelicidae > Oreohelix > Oreohelix idahoensis. The sequence continues at coordinate 110,588 of JAMPIV010021017.1, read as the reverse complement.
ACCACCAACCGTCAAAGCTGTCAGCGGCTATCACGCCTGGTGGCGTCTTGTAGGGCAGCAATAAATTGATTCCACTTTGCTCGGTCGGTGGCCATCCTTCGTACAGTGCCCCAACTGTGGTTCATTCTTTGCATCTCAGCTTCCACAGTTCTCCGCCAAGTTGTTTTTGGTTGGCCTCTCTTTCGCTTTCCCTCGGGGATCCATAGCATAGCTGTTCTTGTGATGGTATCAGGGTCCCTTCTGAGGACGTGGCCAACCCAACTCCAGCGTCTGCCAGCTATGTCCTCCTGGTTACTCCGAATAAGTAGTTCTTGGTTGCTCATGGTGTTTGGCCAAAAGATTCGGAGAATTTTCCTTAGGCAGATTGTGTGGAAGGAGGACAGTTTCGACATTTCCTTCTCTGTTACTCTCCAACATTCTACACCATAGAGAAGCACAGAAAATGCACAGCTCTCATACAGTCTTAATTTGGTGTTTGTGCTGTACTGGGAAGACTTCCAAATGTTGTTGAGAGCAGCAAAGGCTGTTCTCGCTTTATTCATTCTGTTGTTAATGCCCTTGCTTGTTCCGCCGTCAGGTGTTACTATGCATCCTAGGTAAGTAAATGTGTCTGTCTGTTCTAACTTCTGGTTCCTTACTGTTATTGGCTCAGGATTGCCCACATTTAGTGTCATGACCTCTGTCTTCTTCAAATTGATGTTCAGGCCAACCTGCTGGCCATACTTATTCAGTCTATCGGTTTTGTCTTGAATGTGTTGATGTGAATGCGCGAGTAGTGCAATGTCATCTTGTTACCGCTGGTGGCGGCACTATGTGATGTAGGTAACCGTTACAGCAATCTATCAAGTTTATAAGCCAAACCTTGACACCATGAAAAACTTTCTGTGACAGGTATCAAATATTTCATCTGAGTTCATTGTTATTAAATTTTCCCAAAGGGATCGTAGTGGTTACTGGTTTACAGATTTATCTTATGAATGTTAACTGGCAACTGCCAGAGATGTGATTACTCAAATGAAGGTTGCTCAAGTTCAGTTATTCTATTATAAATCAAGATCATACTAATCGTGTAAATACTTGTCAAAATACTGGAAAACACAATCTCCTAGAATGATATCATAGAATAATATATCCTGTGATAACATGAAGTTTTCAATTTGTTACCTCGCCCAGAGGTTAATCACACAGCCTTTCTAAAAAAACACGGGGCCCGCACTAAGGTTGAAAACTCTCCCCTGGACACGTCTGCACCACTGAACTGTGTACTGCGTGACTGAACTCTGCTCTGACCGCCGTTGTCAAAAATAGCCATCGACGATTTCATTGGTTATGTTCGACTAGTGTTTTTTTTTGTTACTAGCTAGTCTTGCTCAAGATCTTTTACTATTCTTATAACTACTGTTAACGTGATAGCTTGCGTTAACGTAGGCCATCCAGTGACATACGTCCCGGGGCTACAAAAATGTATCTTAACGGGAGACATTTTAATTCTATCAAAACCCAAAAATATATACATAGCAAACTCAAATATAAACCAAAAAGCATAAAACAAAATATCATGTCAAAAAAATCATGGTCAATATGAATACAGCATAGACCTACACAAAATCAATGGGGTCTAATAATATGAACATTTAATGAAAGGGCAATGTAGGATAGTGTCACATAGGTTTTATGATCTATAAATTGCCTATATCCTCTTCTTTTTCTTTCACCCGTATCCTCTATTTTTTTAATCATTTTTATCCTTTTCCTGTGTTTTTTCGCATTCGTACGTTTGCGACTATATATATTACTATTTTTCCATTCTAACTTTCGCCGGGTTTAGTTTCTCATTTAGAAACGCACTAGTGAGGTTATTACGTAGATGCCAGGCTCTGGAGGTTATTGCGTTGTGGACGTAAACTGTGAATATTCGTTTTCGCCAGACTTAAAGGCGAGATATCGTCGGCATTTTTCACCTGTCACAGCATTTCTCGCACTTGCCATGAGCGCTCACGGTCCAATAGCTGGACGGAGGGGTGAATAGCGCCAGACGCATTCGCTCAGAGCAGACAGTGTCTGGGATATTCCACCTGACATGTAGTTTCTCGGTTACCTTTCTCAGCGAAAAGTGTGATCTGCCACTCACTCCTCGCTCAGTAATGAGGTTAGGAGGTGTCATAGACGCACTGTTGGCAGTTACGGCATGCATCTATGTACAGGAGGTGTTAAGAGAAGGGGAGGCTATTGCGTAGTTTATGGAAATAGTGGACATCTTTGTCTGGTGTTTCATATATACTGGAGGGAGTTAGATTTTATTTTCACTCAGTCCTCTAAATTCGCAGTAGACAGGTTGCTTGGAACAGAATACGCTGTATAGCGTAGTTTCTCAGTTTGTTTCGACAATTTGTCGAACTTCTAGACTTCCATAAATATTCAGCGTATGATTCTACAGTTGTGTGACTACCTGTAGTTCTGTTTGAGGTAAAAATATATTATATCTAGTATTTTGTGTAGCGATAAAGTGATAATCGCTTATTTCATATTTCACTAGTTTCTTTGTGCAGAGTGAATATTTTTTAGGTCTGTTATATTCTCTAGTCGACGAGTTACAGTGGAAAGCGGAATAAATTATAATTTCTAGCTTATAAATCATGTAGCTATAATGAATTTAATTTAACTGCTAAATAATCAGACGAGAGAATATATTTTCAAACTAACTTATAAATGCTATATGCCTCATGAGTGTTGACGGAATACGTAAGTATTCCTAATTCATGATAATTGATTTTTTAATTATAACTTATTCCACGGGAAGTGTTAAACTATAAGACAAGAAACGCTTGCAGTTTATATTATCATATGTATAACTATTTATGTGTTTTTTTTCCCTTATTCAGTGAATACTGTGGTACCCAAACTTTGCCAGCGTTCTAGTACGTGAACATTATCTGTGAAGAACTTAAGCACTTTCATTACATGAACTGTAACAGTTAAATGAAGTAAAAGGCCTATCGCGCCAGATTTAATTCTTCTAGAATAACACTTAAGTACAGTTCAGCCCGTTGTGGCAAGCAAAATATCAGTAACATTCCGACAGAGTTTTGACTAGTAGTGTGGTGACCAAATATAATCATATACTGAGATAAGGCACCCGACCTGACATTCCTCATTTCTAGAAACCTACGCTAGTGACACTGTGCTCTGCTAACTTTCGTGCCTGGACAACTTTTATGTGACTTAAACAGACATCCGAAAAATAAGAACACCCAAGGAATCGTTCCCTGAGACAGCGAATTCAGTACGTCTTTTTGGAACTGGGGATTTCTTGGTCAAGACTGCATTTACGGGTCTGTGTGAAGGTCCTAGAAGAAAATCCGATTCTGAAACAGCGTAAATTCTGGATGCTTTGCTTCAATACGACTGTCAGAAGTCGGGAATGAATGTTGTTTTTTTTTTCACCACCCCTGTGGGCTGATAAAATTGAAAAAAAATATTGCTGGGTTTGGAAAGTCCTGTTAAATTTTACCCGTTCAAAATGTTTCTCATGTATCGTTGGCAAAGGCTTGCTCACCAATTCTCATTGGTGACGCACAGGCCAAGAAAATACAACATTAACCAATCAGTAAAAGGGAAAACCAAAAGACCCCTGGACGCCCTTGATCAGGTCTGCTAGGAATATATAAGAAACATTATGGAAAAATGCTAATATTCTATATAGCTACATATATGAACACAGACGGGGACAAGACGATCTCCTATCCACTCCGTCAGTCCTGATTAAATTTAAAAGGCACACGGTGTCTTTGTTTATGCTTACACTATCGCACGTCGCTTAAGTAGCTATTAATTTGGTCGGCGTCTGATAGTTTAAGTCGTATGATATTATTAAATAATAGGCACTTATAATAAATACGCACAATGAAATAAAACGTGAATTCGTTTCTGTCACTATCAGTCGTGCCAAGCATTTAACCCAGTCAACTAAAACCGTCTCTTCTTGTGTGAGAAAGTGTGTGCTGAAAATTAACATTATAACTGAGCATCTGGTATGAAATAGCAACGCGTTATTTTATTTAACTAGTTTTACCAGCAAGAAAATCTAAGTGAATTATAATAAAAATCATAATGAAATATCCCCCACGAATGCTAATAACACATTTAGGAAATGGTTCTAGAACTGCGTGCTCAGACTATCCAAAAATTCTAAGTGACAACTGATAGCAGGTTTAAGAAAGCACAGTTTATGTATCATTATGCTTCTCTGATCTATAGATGATGTTAATTTTCGCGTTACTGTGTGTAACGGAGAATCAGAAACATGAGTTCCCCAGATAAAAGTTTACGGTCGGCCTTTCTCGGGCGTTCGACCGCCATCAAAGACATATCCGTGTAACGGGGTTCTCGAAGATTTTGCCCGTGATCGACATCAAAGAGCCCAGGGGTTTTTTCTGACTTCCCTGAGTACGAACTTCAAAGGGTCTGTGGTTTTTCACGTGCGGTCTGTCAGGTATCGTATGATTGACAGATAAGCTTGCGTGAGAAAACCTGATTCGCTACTTGTTTTGACGGCAGGTCACGAAAGTTTGTAAACTTTTCGTTTGCTTATGTTGAAAGAAAAGAGGCGTGGATTAAAAGTGAATAAACACAGACTGTAAATGCCTGGTTTTGCAAACAAATCATAGAACGCTACGAGGTCACAAACCTGTCAGATTACTGTAGGCTCTCTTTCCATTATACGTCACAATCATCACCTAGTAGTAGCAAGACTGAAGGTGAAACTCAGAGCTGCTGGACCAGTTGCAGTCAAGCAGAAAAGATATAACATCACGAAACATAAGGACCCCCTCACCAGAAAAGCTTTCGTGGCTGATGTAAAGAGACGATATCAGATTGCCAAAAGCCAGGAAAAAACAGAGACCGACGATGTCGACCAGAAATTCAACGCCGTCTCAACAATATACAAGGAAAGCAGCGAGTCATATTTGGGATTCCAGGAAAGAAAGAGCCAAAACTGGATAACACCAGAAACGTTAAACGCCATAGCGAAGAGAAAGGAAATGAAAAGAAAGAAAAAAGAAGCTAAGTCTCCCAGGTTAAATGCAATATATAGTGAACAGTACAGTCAGCTGGACAAGGAAGTAAAACGTCAAACCCGTGCTAACAAAATGACATTTCTGGATGAACCTTGCAAGACAAGCAGAAGAGGCAGCACTGAGAACTGAACAAAGCACAGTTTATAAAAATAACTAAACCCATCAGTGGAAAATGAGGGGCAAACAACATAACGTTAGTAAGAGACAAGCAAGGAAATCTCATCACAACAGCACAGGGGCAGGAAACAAGATGGGCAGAGCACTTCAGAGAAACACTGAATAAGGAACCACCGGAGTCGCAGCTGAATGTTCCTGAGGCTGAAAGTGACAGACGTAAATACAGACATTCCACGAAGAGTAGATGTCATCACAGCTATCAAAGAGTAAAAAAATGGAAAAGCGCCTGGTCACGACAATCTAAATGCTGAGTTATTCAAGGCAGACCTTGAACTAGCTGCAGAACTATTAGAACCACTATTTGCAGAAGTCTAGGAAACTGAGACAACACCAACAGAGTGGGGTAAAGAAATAATTGTCTAATTGCCCAAGAAGGGCGACCTTGCAGACTGCAACAACTGGAGAGGAATTACTCTCCTCTCAGTTCCCAGTAAATTACTAGGCAGGATAATCATCCAGAGAATTTTAAAAGCAGTTGACCATAAACTGGGGAAAGAACAAGCAGGTTTTAGAAAAAACAGAAGATGTGCAGATCATATATTCACCCTCAGAAACATTATAGAGCAGTGCTCAAAATGGCAGAGACAGCTATACATTAACTTTGTTGATTTTGAAATGGCTTTTTACAGCATACAAATGGACAGCCTATGGAAAATACTGAGGGCTTATGGAACTCCCAGTTGCATTGTTTCCATTATAAAAAGCCTCTATTCTAACTTTACATGCAGTGTTGGATTGAGTAATCTAACTTTCGAAGTCAAAACAGGAGCAAGACTCCGATGCCCCTTATCAACAACATAATTTTTAACAGCCATAGATTGGGTGATGCGCCAGACAACAGAGGGCAGTCCAAGAGAAATAAGATGGACAACGTTTTCTACACTGGAAGACCTGGAATACGCAGATGATATTGCACTTTATGCACATTCACACCAACATACCCAAGAGAAAACCGATAGACTTAATAAGTATGGCCAGCAGGTTGGTTTGAATATCAATCTGAAAAAGACAGAGGTCATGACACTCAATGTGGGCAATCCTGAGCCAATAACAATAAGGAACCAGAAGTTAGAACAGACAGACACATTTACTTACCTAGGATGCATAGTAACACCCGACAGCGGAACAAGCAAGGACATCAACAACAGAATTAAAAAAGCGAGAACAGTCTTGTCTAGCGTCAATAACATTTGGAAGTCTTCCCGGTTGTAGTGGGTTTGATGGTATTGTATGATGGTGATATCACTAAATGTAATTGTATGAGGCCAGCTGTGAAGGCTCCTGAGATAAAATGTAGTTGTGAATTGTCAGAAGGCCTTTCTTGCTACCACTACGACCTCACACTTATCTTTTTTTTTTCTAATGAATGTAGCTACGTAAAGTGTCTAGGGTTATGATATGTAATGTGGTGTGATAGTTATAGATACACCCACAGATATTTAAGTAGACTAATAATATTTAACCAATATTACAACACACTGAACTAACTCAATAGTGTAAAATTTTTTGATAGAATTATATTACATTTATTTTGTTCTGGATCAATTTTTAGGTTGACCAGAACTTAAAAGGATTTAGAGATTATGAAAGAAATGCATGGAATATTATATCATAAATGCAATAGTGTACATATATAAGTACTATACTAGTTAGTTTTATTAAAATGTTCTAGTAGTCATCTACTTGGGAGGATAGTTAATGTTTGTGCTGTTGGGGTGGCCTCATCACACCTGTCTATATTGACTACACAGTGTCCAGAAAATGGTGGGAATTTTTATGGGGTATTAGTAACTAAAAGGCGTTGGTGAATGTCCAGCAGACCAGAGGCTCACTCATCTTGTAGTTGTAGCTCTGGTGCTGAAATCTGGTGGTCCCACCTCTCCGTGCTGGCGGGCAATAATGGTGGTCTCTGTCACAAGTACTGCGCAGATACACTCGAGTAAAGTCACCAACTGAATAGACACTGCTTTGTTGACAACTGAAACTCACAGCTCTGCAATCAAAGTATTGGCTATGTGTCAAAATTCTATTCTCTACCCACGTCTGGACACAACACGGACACAACAACCACATCATACAGACAGGTCAGATCTCTCTGACCAAACAGCACATTTACCATGGTGGTTTTACATCAGATAGGTCCTCCCAGACTATAGATTCTGAAAAATATTTATTAGTTTCCTTCCCTAAAAGTGGATAGGTAATATGTTTCATTATTCTCAACACTTGATCTGTCTTTCCTAACCCTTGCTGGAGTTTATGTATATTGTTGGTCCCTGGACCCTGACTAGGGCGGGGGGTCTAGAGCAAATCCCTACTTGTTTGTAAGGCTAGATTTCGATATGGCAGTATCAAATCACTCGAACATTAAACAATATTCAAAATATACAAAGAAATAATTTCAATCTTACCAGATTATGAATAAAGAACACAGAAATGCTAGCAAAACTCAGCTGAGCTGCTGGCTATAGTATGGCGTCCCTGAACTATTTCACTTTCTTTCATTTGGAAATCACCACACTTTAAAATACTGTGTCTATCATCGAACAACTATTGAGGAATGGCCCCACTTGCTCGTCTGAGCGCCGATAAAATGATTGTCTGTGGCCAATCACTGCCTAGGTTTATTTCAAATTCAAATTTCCTACCCTAAAGTCATTTCAGTCATGCTTCAGTCAAGTATGGATGTTTATCTGTTAGTCTGTCCGTCTCTACTTGTTTTTTTTTTTCAAAACGTACTTGATTTTTGAACCAACCTTTCTCTCCCCTCCAAAATTTTGTCGTTAAAAGTTATTTTTAGACACAGCCACCACAATATCCCTTCTCTTCCATACTACGGAGATTTGAACACCTGCGTCTCAAGGTCGTGTTTTTTTTGTGTGCAAATAGCGACACTTTTTATTCAATACAGTCTGTCGTTGATGTGAACAACACTGTCTTTTGTCATTATCTTCATTATTATCTATCCGTCTGTAAAATTAAGAACATATTAGTTCACTGCTCAGAATGGGCCATCCGGCCAGCTAATTTTTATATTCCTAACATTAATATTAAGAAAAAGTTACTTTTTAATTTTTGTAATATTCCAAACATCTGTGTTCTGCCGCTCAATTCAAATCAAAAGCTTGGTATCGCAAAAGCGTCCAATAAATGACTGTGGCGTATCATATCCATGGTCCCTTCTGTCGAGTTGCTTACTTTTTATGTCAACTTGGGAAACGTGACTTTTCTCCGTCCCCCCCCAATTGCGTCTCCTTAGCCTTTCTAGTCTCACGCAATCTTTCCAGTCATATTTTTTTCTTTTTGATCCGCCGTTCCCCTCCTGTCTAGCAAGTCAATTTTTATGGAGGGTGATGACCCGCGGTCTGGGCGATCATGTACTATCAGCAGCCTACGCATTATGTTTTTATCCTTAAATGTTATCTTTGGAGGTATTTTACCGTTGTATCTCTGTTAATTTCACTACACCGGTACAGCACAAACACCAAATTAAGACTGTGTGAGAGCTGTGTACTTTCTGTGCTTCTTTATGGTGCGGAATGTTGGAGAGTAACAGAGAAGGAAATGTCGAAACTGTCCTCCTTCCACACAATCTGCTTAAGGAATATTCTCCGAATCTTTTGGCTGAATACCATCAGCAACCTTACTTACTTACTTAGTCGATCCCCTTCTACCGTAAGGTGCAGACGTTTGGGAGAGAAAGCGCCAAACTATACTATCGGCTGTCTTCCTCCTGACCTGGTTCCATTCTAGTCCTCGGTCCTTCAAAGATTGTCTAATGTTGTCCTCCCAGCGGACTCTGGGTCATCCTTAAGGGTCTGGATCCCTGGTTCTTTGTTTCCTATGCTTGTCGTGGTAGCCGATCTTCTCCCATTCTGTAGACATGGCCAAACCATCTTAGTTGGGACTGTTCTACTTGGGTCTGCAGGGGGTGGCATTTTAGGCCTTGACGTATCGTCTGGTTGCGGACCATGTCTCTTCTTGTTACTTCAACCACCTTCCTCAGATACCTCATTTCTGAGGTTTGGATCTGGCTTTTGTGGGGTGTAGTCATTGCCCATGACTCGCGTCCATATGTCAAAACTGGTACATGGGTGGAGCGTTATACAACCATCTTCGTTTTCTTACCAAACTCTCTCTTGCTGAGGAATCCTCGATTTACGGCCTGAAAAAGTCTCCCAGCTGCTGCTTTTCGAGTGGCCAACTCTTCTTTGATGCCTCCCTTTCGGTCTATAATAGCTCCAAGGTATTTAAAGTGGTCGACCTGCTCCAGGACCTATTCTCTCAGCTTAATCTGATGTCTTCTTTCATCTCGTGATATCACCATGGATTTTGTTTTAGAGCTGCTTATGACCATCCCTCTCTTCTCCAGCTCTTCCTTCCAGACTTGCAGGTTGGATTGGAGATGTGCCTGTGATTTATCAATGAGGGCAACATCATCATCAAATGCCAGCTCTGAAATACAGACCTGTATCATCTTCCAGTACCCCACTGAATACTTTCTTGTTCTCTCTTTACATGCCTTGATGACATCGTCCATGAGGAGTTTGAAAAGATAAGGTGACAGGACACCACATAATTTCTGCAAGACTTGTAGAAGCTCTGTATAGCATGAATCAGAGGTGCTGGAATGTTCTTCCTTGCCAAACAGTCCCAAAGTTTGCTCCAGGGGGACCCTGTCAAACGCTTTTTCCAGATCTATGAAACAGAGATGGATCTCGCTCTTATAATTAAGGTCCTTTTTACTCAGCTGTCTGAGTGTGAAGATTAGGTCTTTTCGAAAATCGTTGTTATGATGGTAATCTCCCAATCCTTTGGTATGGTCTTGTTGCACCACGCTGCCTGTAGGACATTTAAGAGTAATAGGTCGCCTGATGCTCCCATGTACTTAACCATTTCTGGTGTTATACCATCATGCCTTGCAGCTTTGCCCATCTTGATTTTCTCCCGTGCTGCCTTCAGATCTTCCATCTTTATGTCATCTGCACCATCATTGGTTTTCTCTTTTGTGCTAGTGGTTATCATTTCTGAATCTTCACCATGCTCACCATCCAGGAGTTCTGAGAAATATTCTTTCCATCTTTCCATTACTTCATTCGGGGCAATAAGCAATTTGCCTTGCTTGTCCTTTATAAACTTGAGAGGGCATTGTTTTTCCTTCCTCATGTTCTATAGTGTCTTAAAGAACAATTTCTGGTTTTCTTGCGCATCTTTTTCTAGCTTTTCTCCAAATTCTTCCCAGGACTTCTGTTTTGCTACTACCACCTTGTTCTTTGCTTCTGTTCTGAGTGTAACATATTCTCTATATTTCTTCATTTGTCCTGTTGTGTTTTTAGCTCCTAAGTATTGTTTCCGTGCTATTTTCTTCTCTATTATTTTCTTTTTGATTTCCTCTGTCCACCAAGGTGTCTCTTTTTCTTGTTCCCAAGTCGGACTTCACCACATGCTTCTGCGGCAGCTGTCTTTATGATGTCCTTGAATTTAATCCAGAGGGTTTCCAAGTCATCAGGTTGTTCTTCTGTGTTGCTCACCGCTGCAGCAATAAGCCCCTGATATCTCGTCTTAATTTCTGGCTCTCTCGGCTTGTAGGTCTTAATGCTCATTTCTCCCATTCGTTTACTTAGTTTCTTGCGTGACGTTGGGCAGTTCCTAGGCTGAGCAACTCTTTCAGTTGTTCTTTAGATTGTAAGCAGGTAGTGATCACTTCCAATCTCTGGCCCCCTCCAGACTCTAGCATCCCGGACATATTTGAATGAGCTCCTCCTAACAGTTGCATAGTCGATCACTGACTTCTCATTCTCTGTTGGTTCACATCTAGTGTATGCATGTATGCGCTTATGGGGGAACTTTGTGTTTGAAATGATCAGATTCTGCTCACTGTAGAATCTAAGGAGTCGCTTTCCATTGTCATTGAGAGTATCTTCTCCATATCTTCCGATAACTCCACCCCATCTAGCATGGTCATTTCCAACTCTAGCATTGAAATCTCCGAGCATGATAATTTTATCTAGACAGTCATCCTCTGTTCTTTGAAGCAGCTCGAAAAATTCCTCCATGACCTCTGCTCTCTCATCCTCATTTGGCCCATACAGTATGACCTGGTTGACTATGGTTTCTCCTTCTTTTAGTTTTACAACCTTAATACGCTCCGAGACAAAGTTCCATCTCTTGATACTATCTTTTTGGTTTTTGGCCACAATGCAACCCACACCCCCTTTAGCTCTTTCAGATGTGGGTACACCACTGTAGAGCAGTGTGTTGCCATCGAGATCCATGGCTCCTTGTCCTTTTTCTTTGTTTTCGTTATAGCCAGGATTACTAGTTTAGCTTTCCTCATCTCTTCCACCAGCTCCTCTTCTTTCCCATTTAAACTTCTTGTGTTTCAAGTTCCATAAGTCGTAGTCCGTAGTCCATTCCAGTTCGTCGCCTTTAGAATCAGTCCGGTTTTCTCTCTTGTAGTTCTCATAATCAAAAGTTTAATGCAATCAGGTGATTGGCCTGTTGTGCCTGTGCATGGTGGAGGGGCTGCCTCCTTATGGCCTTCATGCAGGCCGCCCTCCTGCTTTTTCAGCCGGGCTTGGGACCGGCCTAGGCGGAGTTTTCACAGAATGTTAGTGGTTTTTTGTGTGTGTTCATTTTTGCTTTTAGTTCCATGGTTTTTGCTAATGACAGTGGTCATTTGGCATTGATGGATCATTCCACCACTAACATGCCTATGCATTTTATTTCACTACCTGTGATGACTCAGCATGATTAGTCATCATTTGATGTAATACCCAGGTATAGGATCATACACTACTTATGTCTTTTTAGCTCATCTTGGGAAGAGCACTTCGTAGATCCTTTACCCGTAGGCTTGATCTCTTTCTCTACCTATAGTGCTAATAGCATACCTTTGCACGGCGATATCTACTTTGCTGGCCATCATCATACTCAGCTCATACAGTATGATGAACCTTTTCTATCAGTCACGACGTGCGCACTGAATTGTAATCATCATGTTTTCTTTTTCACCGCGAGATCGCTTTTACCCAGCAAACTATTTTGTGCTGATAACGCGAGTCGTAGGTTCGACCCCACATATGTTGGTTTCTATGCTCTATCACGCACCGTATTAGTGCGCACTCCCTACCACAAAATGTCTCGATGATTTTGATCTTATCCACTCCCACTACGAAAACACCAGTTCGTAGTCTCATAGGTTTCTTTCAATTTTACAGTATATTTGTTGCCAATCTCTCTGCTGTCACTGCTGACCTATCCTCTCTGTTAAGGAAGGGTTTACCAAATAACGTACTTTGGTCATTAAAATGCCAGGTCACGTTAGAACTTATCAAGTACATTTTTTCGAATCCTCCTACATTGAGGTTGCTAGATATAAACCTTCTTTATTGTATTCGCACAGATGCTAGTCCAAATGACTGTACTTCATTGATGCTGGAGTTCGATGATGTACTTCGCCATACAGAGACTGAAGTGATACCTGCTTGGGGCCCCATTCATCATGCAAGAGGTTTTTGGCTTCTCTCAAACGTGCAAACCACAATGACGCAAAATTGGCACGGTTTGCAATTTTACTTCAACCTTTTCATTACGACATACAGCCACTCCGAGGTTCGTCAAATGTGGTGGCTGACGTCTTATCCAGATGTCCTCAGTCTGAACCTGATACGATGAATTGACACTGCTGTCATACTTGCCTACGGCAACTTGTTAAGATGGTCCATCAGCTATCTTTCGGCATGTCCTGATCGAACATCCTTTGAACAGTTCTCGCACACTCGTACGAAATATTTCGGGTGACCATCCATCAGCAATCTACCGGCATATCCCGATCGAACATTGCTGGCACGAGTCTCTCAAAGTAATCTCTTACACTAACATTACACGAACATCCAAGTGTTCTGGTGGATTTTGTGTGCTAACTAATATTAACACTTTTTCTTCTTCTTCTTTCGTTCGCTTGAAATATATTGTCTATATCTGCAATGTTGTTTCTTGTATAAACTTCACTGTCTTTTGTAGTTCATACAGAGGTCCATATAGTTTTGCTTCCAGTGTTGTTTCTCTGGGCCAGTGGGTTTGCCTCAATATATCATATTCGGGGCAATCTTGAAGTACGTGCTCCGCAGTCTGGGGTGCCTGTCCACATGTACACATGGCTGAATTGCCAATCTTGAATTTTGTATACATGTGGCTGCGGAGGCGGTTGTGTCCTGTTCTGAGGCGCAGAATGACTATTTGTTCTGATCTGTTCATAGCTTGGTAGTCATCCTGCGTTGATGTTGGTGGCTTTCTGATAGATTTGATCATCTTTTTCTTCTGATGGTACGTAACTGGTACATCCGGTTGCTCGTCTGCAGCACCTTCTTTAGCCAGTCCGTCTGCTCTCTCGTTTCCTGGTATTCCACAATGAGACGGTATCCACTGCATGGCGACCCTGCGCTGGTTGCACAGTTCAGAAAGTAGGGCTTGTATACCTGGCAATTTTCTGGACTGAAGTGCTTGGAGTGCTGATCTTGCATCTGTCAGGAATACTACAGGCTGTGGACCGAGATTGGTGTTCAGTAGTTTCTCAGTTGCCACCTTGATTGCCTGGACTTCTGCATCATAGTTGTTACAGAATTTCCCCGTTGGTACTCTGACCGTATCCCTAGTGTTGTTTGGGTATTCTATGTACACTCCTGCTCCTCCATTCTTTACTGCATTCTGTGCTGACCCATCCGTGTATACTCGGACCCAGAGGTCCTGTGGGTATTCATCATCCAGGAAACTGAGAGTGACTGTCCTACGTTGCACGCTGTTCTGTTCATCCCTGTCGAATATTCCTTTCACTTTCGTGTGGATGTGTACTGGTAGTCCATGCTCCTCTCTCCAAGGGGTTTGTTCTGGCACAGACTTTAGGGGCTGTTAACTTCAGGCAGGTCTGAGGTTTGTCTACGAAATCGTTTGGCCTGGTGGATAAAGCTGCTTCTTTTCAGTCGCCCCATTGCTAGGTTTTGGAATCTGTCCTTCATTGGATGGCTCGGCATACAGAGGAACTTTTCTGCCTGTGTTAGCACTTTTGTGTCTCTGCGTTCTCTCAGTGCTTGTATCCTCCCCATTTTCTCCATCTCCACTATAGGCGTCGATTTCATTGCCCCCGTGATGACCCTAAGCGCCTGGTTTTGCACCTTATCTAGCTCTTGTAATGTGGTGTTTGATGCTGGACACCATGCAGCTGACCCATATTCCAGGTGTGGTCGTATGCCCTGCTGGTAAACTTTACTAAGTATTTTCCCGCTGGCTCCCCATGTGGTTCCACTTAGTTTTCTCAGGATGGCTAGCTTCCTCCTGGCCTTTGTTGCTGCCTTGTTGATGTGCTGCTTCCACGTCAGCCTATCATCGAATGTAACTCCGAGATAGGTGGGTTGTTTATCTTCTCTCAGGAGCTCTTCGTTTATCTTGATGACACCAGCTTTTTGTTTGGGAGAGAGGGTGAAGAGCGTAGTGCTGCACTTGTCTGTGTTGATGCTGACACACCATCTATTTGCCCATGAGGTTAAAGCATCTATAGCTCTTTGTAGCAGTTTGGTGGCCACTGTTGCATGCTCATCTGTGCACCATATTACCAGGTCATCAGCGTACATTGCCACTTTCATTCCATGCGGTAGTTCAGCAACCAGGTCGTTGATGTAGACTAGGAAAAGTGTGGGGGACAGAACCCCTCCCTGAGGGACGCCATGACGCAGTAGAATTTTCTTACTCTTGAGGCCATCTAGTTGTACTCGGGCTCTTCTGTTATGCAAGTATGCTTTCACCCATTTGTACATCTTACCATTCACTCTACAATTTCTCAGTTTCTTCAGAAGCCCTTCTTTCCAAACCTTGTCAAATGCTTTCCTTAGATCTATCCATGCTGCTAGTACCAGTTTCTTATCTTGGAACGCATCCTCAATCTCTTGGGAAAGGTAAGTTGCCTGATCTTCGGTGGAATAACACTGCCTAAAGCCCGCCTGCTGTGGTACAAGAAGGTTTTCACTTTCAAGGTACCACTGTAGCCTGAGGTTGATGATACGTTCCATTGTTTTGCAGAGGCAGCTTGTAAGGCTGATTGGTCTGTAGCTGGAGGCAGTGGAACTGTCTTTTCCTGGTTTTAGGAGTGGTATCATGATTGCTTCCCTCCAGGTCTGTGGAACTCTGCCTGAGTTCCAACAGATATTAAAGATCTGCAGCAGCTTTGTTTTTGCTGCGGTTCCCAAGTTCTTAATCATTTCATTGGACACTCCATCAACTCCTGGCGACTTTCTCATTTTCAATTTGGATATTGCAAGCTCCAGTTCTCTGAATGTGATTGGTGCCTCCATAACTTCAGGTATGGTTCCATCTCGTCCTGCGTGTTGTTGTTTCTCACGAGTCTCCTGTTGCTTCTCTGGGCTAACTTCGATGTTGTTGTCTTTAGCAAAGGAGTCTGCAAAGTGATCAGCTGCCTGTTTTCCCATGAGGATGTTTCCATCTTTGTACAGAGCAATCCTTGAGTTTCTCCCTGTACCTTCATCGTTAAGTTGCTTTACCAGCTTCCACAGTTTCCTCGAATCTCTTTCGAAGTTCAAGGACTCTGTTTTCTCCTTCCAGCTTCTTCGCCTGGCCTGCAACTTGGTCCTTTGAAATTTGGCCTTAGCTTGCTGGTAGTTATTGTGGTGTTCTTGGCATGGACTGGTCTCTGCCTGCTTTCGAGATGTTTCCACGTCGTTGTGCAGCTGCTCTAGTTCACTATTCCAATACGGTTTGTAGTGCTTACGAGCCCCTCTAGGTATTGAATATTAACACTGACTTGTATTTCCTGATGACAGAACTCGCAGTTGTAACTGTGTTCAGAAGCACATGCTGATTTGTGGAACATTTTCTGCGCCAGAGATACTGATGTGTATTTACATGCCATTATTAATAGTCATCTTTGCTATAACTTGCTGCTGGATATATTTGGGAATGTGATCCCATCATTTTGACATTAACTCTTTAATTTATTTTCATTTAATTAAATTCCATTAAGATGTAATCTGACTTGTGATTTTTTTTACAATCTCTCTTCCTGTGTTTGATTTTACAAAAATAATGAGAATAAAATGCAGGTAATGATAACAGGGTTGAACTTGAAGAAACACCAATACAAGATGTAGAATCGTACACATATCTTGGCAGCAATATAGACAAAGTTGGAGGGACAGACAGTGATATCAAAATAAGAATACAAAAGGCAAGAGGAGCTTTCATTGCATTGGGAAACATATGGAGAAAGAGAAATCAACACGAAAATAAGAATCTTCAACTCAAATGTGAAGTCAGTCCTATTGTATGGCTCTGAGACACAGAGAACAACAAAGACAACAACCAAAAAGCTACAGACTTTCATAAATGGGTCCTTGTATGGGTCTGAGACATGGAGAACAACAAAAACAACAACCAAAAAGCTTAAAAAAAATATAAACGGGTGCTTGCATAGAATAGAAGGACTGAAATGGTATGACAAAGTCACAAATGTGGAATTGATGACAAGAACCAGACAAGTGCCAGTGGAACAAGAGTTGAGAAGAAGACGCTGGCAATGGATAGGACACACATTGAGGAAACCTGCTGATAGCATTACAAGGCAGTCCTTGTTCTGGAATCCACAGGGAAAGAGAGGCAGAGGTAGACCAAAAAACACATGGAGAAGAGAACTGGAAACAGAGGAGAAAGTAATGAGAAAAACATGGTAAGAACTTGAGCGGATTGCACAGGGCAGGAAGAGTTGGCATGTGTTTGTTGAAGGCCTATGCTCCTTGGGGAGCTAAAGGATATTGATTGTGGGTCCACTTGGGAATAAATTGTGTCTCTTCTCGCTCCTTATGGAGCATTGGGTCACCAATGTGGCTGGCCTCCTTATGGAGCATGGAGCCACCAATGTGGCTGGCCTCCGCTGGGAGACCGCACAAAGCATTCAGATGCTCTAGCTGTAGTGGTTTCGGTAGCAATCTGTGTTACATGGTGAGATTGCCAGCCTCATGCACAACACCATACTAGTCTCAGTAGACGACATGCATTGACTGAGTGTGTGTGCATGATAGTTGAATGTTTCAGGTGGCGTGGAAGAAGAACAGTTTGACAGGTGAGAGAATGGTGTTTCTCATTATTTAACTACAGGTATTATGATTTTAACTAGTCAACTCAGTGTTTTGTTTGCGTTTCAGATTAGCAATTGATCACTGGCTGGGTGTTTGTTGGTTTACTTGTTTAGTGTTTGCTTTATTTGCTTTGGTCACTGAGAATGCTGTGTAAATAAATACAGCCCCTGCCTTAGAATCAGAGTGTTATTGTTGTTCGGGTCGGGTGCGAGTGTGCAAGAAAGTGATCACATATCACAACAGCATCAAGATTTCTCGCCCACCCTATCACATTTACATTCTCAGTCCTCGTGCGAGATCTTGGTCAAATAAGTCTGCCCGGAAGTTTCTTACATCATTCATGTGTCTGTAATCTGTCACCAGTTTCGATAATGGACTGGCGCTCCCCGGGAGCACTGGGTCACTACACGAAAATGACCTTGGCAGCCAATCTTGTCTGATCTGTATCAACTGTCAGGTAAGCAAACATGACACGAATGAATGGAAGAAGTGTAAGCATTGACAAGAAAATACTCAATAATGTCGGAGGTAGGAAAATAGAATGTGCCAACAATCGAATGGCACACATAATTAGTATGCACAATAAAGATAGATCAAGGCTGCCGTAGAGGAAAAGTGTTGTCTTCATAGAGACGTGAAAGGGGAAAGTTAATGTCCGTTGTTTTTATCTTTAAAAAATAAAGAACTTTGCTCTTCAAATTTTGAGTACTGCAGCAGGGTGTTTTGTCAAATCTGTTATTATGAGGGCACTTCTCTAGAGGCTTCTAGAGGAACTTCACACATAATGTCAAGGTAGGTTTTTTTCACAACTCGTCCAACTTCGAACACTTTGTCTGGGGGTAATTTTGGAATCCCTCTTATGGCGGGTGCTCCTGATTCCTAAGGTGAACGGTCTTGGTATTTAAAATTGCGGGTTTTCTTTTAAGTTACAAAGATGCCGAAATACTTCTGGAGTCCCTTTTAATTTGGAATTCTCGTCCGATGTCTCTCTGGCTACTTGACGTCTTGCAACTGCAGTGTGTTTTAGTCTCAAATTTTGCTAGGTTATATTATCCTTTCTACCTCCAAGTTTCCACATGGTGTTTCCACCAAACTTGCCAATCGGAGCTAAATTTTATTTTCTACTCTCGATTTGGCCAATCGTAAGCTTGGAATTTGGTTTTCGGGGTATTAATCTAATTCTTCCCCGCGTGTTTAAAATTATCACTTTTAAATTTAACCTTGTGACCTATCTTGCACTTTTGGCATGATTACTTCCGTTGCTATTACACAGACTTGCCAACACATCTGTGATCTCATCCCTAATGATCAGCGTTGCTACTCAAGTTCTAGAGATAAACCCAGATTTTCTTTTTAAAAAACGCACAAATACCCAGATTATTTTATGCCCCAAATACACGGGAAAGACGATGCTTACATAATCTTTTATGTGCATCTTTAGCACAAATAATCTGTGTGCTACCAATTTTTATTTATTTCTTCATTTTTTTTTTTATTACCAAAAATTCACAATAAAATAAAAATGATTTTAATAACACCCCAATATATGAACTCTTGAAAATGAGATATTTTAACACATTAGTTACATTAACAAAAGGTTTCTCAAATTAAATATAAAATGTTAGTTGTAACTTGTTACTGTTGAAAAATGTCACTTGTCAGAGACTCGGTATCCATGTCGACAACTTCTCCTTCGTCAAGATCATATGCATGAATTGACAACGTGGAATCTTGATTCGGAAGTTCCAAAATCTTTGCATATCTCTGCCGACAACGTCCTTCACGCACATCTTCAACCACGCTTTTACTAGGATTAAACTTATGACAAACTCCGTCTTTTGCAACTGCTTGCTTGGCTAGTATTCGATTGGAAACTGTTTCACACAAAAGCTTGTTGGTTTGTTTAGTTTTAACTAAGTTAACCTTCGAAATCACTCTTTCGACGCATGCTGAGGAGTGAGGTAGTGCCATAAGCGTGCACATGAGGTGAGCCAAAACATCAAATTTCTTCTGGTTATTAGCATCTGTTACTTGTTGCAGTCCCAGCCAGAATGCGGGCGGATCCTCATCCACTAGATGTCCAAGATCTTTTCGGTACAATGCCAGTTCTCGCCATTGATCAGACAGACGATCAAGACTCTCTTCTGAAACAACTGTTGGGAACTGTGCTGCTAATGAAATGACAGAAGGTTTGTTGATATCGAGAGCTTGCTTTGGATCCAACAGCTGCATTTGCACCAGAACACTGTTTTGTTCAAGTGGGAACCTGCATCGTATTTGAGTACAAAGTTCAATTAGGTATGTGTTGAGTAGCTAAATATGTGTTGTATTGTAAACGTTCTGTGGATGAAGTCACATTTGCCACACAACGTTGAGGGTGTTGTAATTCATCTGCTTCCCAAAGGTACTATGATACTGGCCTTTGCAGAGTAGTGTGCCACCCTCAGACACCAGGGATGATGAGGCGTAGTAACATGGTGTCTGTAGTCTGGTTTAAGTGTGTAGGATGTAGATGTGTATTCAGACAGTGAGCATTACAAACAAGGCAATCCACACAAGGACGTCACGTTAACGCACGATGTGAAAAGTCAATAAAGCTTTAAACAGCAGTGATGGGTTTTTTGTCAACATATATTGTGTACGCCACAATGACAAAATGCATGGACATCGTTATGCAGAAAACATCACAGGTATTTTCACAACAGTCATTGTATCATCGAAGTAGTCGACTCAACAGGCACAGCAGACAGCATTATAATAATGTATAGCAAAAAAGGATTCAGTTACCTGTTCATCAGGAATTAAATGAATGATCACATATGCCTCCAGGCATTAGGAATAACATGGAGATATATCATCTCAAAAAAGGAACAACAATCATGAGGACTCCTTCCTGAATAATCTAAGCGAAGACTAGCACATAGCTACGTCTCGCCTTATCAGCTTCTCTGCTCAGACTGACCTGGGCGGAAATCGTTGAAACAACGCCACAAAAAGAGACATGCGCAGAACACGCGAATCGAATACAACTCAGCCAAATTTACGAAACGAAGAATGTTCTACGATGTTCGACTAAAGACCTTTTACCTTAAAAGGAAATGAATCTTGAAACATTGCGATTGCCAACTGTTTTCAAAGAACTGGCGATCTGAGCGCTCCATAAATGGACATGACTCAAAATCGTTCACACAACTATCGGCAACCCTAGCTATCAAGATAAGACAACTTCTTGACGATAGCTATCAAGATTAGACGACTGTAGAAATAAAAGTGACTACAATTCCATGAGTTCCTTCCCGTGCATTAAAAAATTAACTGTAGTCAGAATGCATGGTCAGAATAAGTTGCGACAAGTTTTTAGCAGCAACATTACCGCCACCTCCCGATAAAAAAAAATGTGCAACATTTTTTTTTTTTTAAATATCCAAGAGTAAAACCAAAAGCGGTTTAACAACGCACGAATTATGCGGGGATAACTAGTTGCACTGCCTAATATAAGGCTAAATTGACACATAAAGTGTCTGGTGAGAATATCTCAACAGATAAAATCTGAATCGAAAAAAATATCGGGGAGGTGCCACGAACACAACACACTTGCATGAAAATACAATATAAATATGCAAGTTTATATCATCATAATTAAATAGCAGTGTCATAATCTAATACCGCTTAGAATGGATGTACACATCTGATATTGAATGTTAAATATTACATTATCTAAATGTTTAATATTACCATTACACAATGAAATTAAACATAAATGACGATCCAGGACACATCTCCTGTCGTTCCAAAGAAACTTGTACAATGTGGAACTCTCCATGTTTGACAACAGAAAGGTAGCTTCTCAGATCAACAATAACGTGCTGAGAAAAAACAATCAATATAATTCTATTTAATAGCCATTAAGTTTCATACTATACAATACATTATTATTAACAATTGTGACCGAGTGAACTTTCGGCCCTTATATTAACTACTCAGTCTTCTTCTTATATTAAAGATGGGAACAGAAGAAGATGATAACAAAGCACAATAGTATGTGTTCACCTAAAGTGAGGACAGATGTGCTAATGTATTGTAGTAATATAGGTGTGTTATGGCTCTGTCGTATATCTAGAAATAGAACAGAAGTATTAGTTGGAATCATGTGGGCATCTAGACAGAATGTCAGCCATCACATTATCCGACCCACGGATAGCTCGTACCGTGAAGTGAAAAGGTTGAAGAGCAATAGCATATCGAGTGGATCTCGAACTCTTCAAGTTCTTAGTCTGAATAGCTGTAAGAGCTTTCTGATCAGTTTCTAGAATGAAATGTGCGCCCAGGAGGAATCTTTGTAGTTTGAGAATAGACCAAACCATAGCCAACAATTCACGGTCTAAAACCGAGTAGTTCCTCTCTGCCGCATTTAGTTTTCTAGAAATGTACATGACAGGATGCAGAGTTTCAGCATATTCTTGCATAAGTGCTGCTCCGATCCCAGTGGATGAAGCATCACTTCGAAGAACAAAAGTTCTATCAAGAGTAGGTAATCTTAGGATGGGAGGAGAAGAAAATATACTTTTAATCTGGTCTAAGGAAGATTGAAATTCCTGAGACCACCGAATCAGATTAGGCGACCCTTTCTTCAACAACGTTGACAGAGGTGCCATTATCAAAGATAGATTCGGAATAAATCTCCCATAGAATTGTATTAACCCCAAGAGACTCCGGACTTGTTTCTTCGTCTTAGGTACAGAGATGTTCAATATTTTCGAAGTATTGTGGTCTTCTGTCTTCAAGAGACCATGACCAACACGATGACCCAAGAAAGAAATTTCACCAAAACCAATATAAGCTTTAGAAGGTTTTGCTGTCAGATTATACTCACGTAGAGTAGACAGTAGGTCATATAAACCCAGATAGTGATCTTCCCAAGAATCACTGAAGAGACAGATATCATCTAAGTAAGCGATGACATCTAAACGATGAGAAAGAATTCGACGCATCATGCGAACGAAAGTAGCAGGGGCGTTCATAAGACCGAAGGGCATTACATTCCATTGAAATAAACCCCTAGGTGTAGAGAAAGCAGTCAGAGGTTCGGCATGATCTGCTAAAGGCACTTGCCAATAACCTTTTGACAAGTCAAGTTTAGTGAAGAATCTAGAATTAGAAAGTCTAATAAGTAGATCTTCTAGTAAAGGCATAGGTTCAGCATCGAACTTTGTGACTTGATTTAATTTTCGATAATCAACGCAAATTCGTATGTTCTTATCTTTCTTCCGAACAATAACCATGGAAGAAGAATATGGAGAAGTCGATGGTTCAATTATGTTTAATTGGATCATTTCATCCAATTCCTTTTCCACTTGTGACTGAAAGTGTATAGGGATAGGATACGGCCTAACCCTAATAGGATTACTGTCGGTAAGAATTATGTCATGTTCTATGACATTCGTGTGACCAGGGATGTCGGTTAGAACATCCTTAAATGTCTGTAACATCGACGAGACTTGACGATGTTCATCAACAGAAAGATTAGGAGAAATGGACACATCTTTCCAAGATTCCATAGAATGTAGTGGAATCACTGGAAGAGGGAGATCGACATCAGAAAAAACAGATTCCTCATCCTGTATTACAGACAGGGATGAGTAATGACCATGAGGAACAGAAGAATCGTCCGTTGCCTGAAAAATAGGCCGCAAATAGTCTGGACGCTCATGAAATTCCGTCAGCATGTTGATATGGAAAGTTTTATGCTTTCCATCTATATCGACCACATAGTCAACATCGGAAATTCGTGAGACTATTGCATATGGACCTTTCCATGCAATCAGAAGTCTATTTTCCCTACTGGGGAGTAGGACGAATGCTTTGTCACCTGGACAAAGTTGTCGTAGACATCTGTTCTTGTTAGCAAACTGTCTTGCTTTTTCTTTAGCAATTTCTGACGAAGCAGTCGCTAGTTTGCATGCCTCAATGATCTTTTGTCTAAGAGCAATGACATACTCATATGAAGATTGAGTGTCATCACTAATATCATCGGCAGTGATGAGATCGTGTAATAAAGACATAGGGCTGCGCGGACGCGCGCCAAAGACAAGTTCAAAGGGAGAAAATCCTGTGTGCTCATTTGGGACCTCTCTATAGGCAAAGAGAGCCGCAGGTAAAACCCTGTCCCAATCTTGAGGATGATCTTCAGTTATCTTACCAAGCAAAGTCTTGAGCGTTCTATTCAGACGCTCAACTAACCCATTAGACATAGGATGATAGATGCTACTGAGAGATCTTTTAATGTGTAAGGTAGACATTACTTGAGACATAGTATCAGATATGAGTTGAGTGCCATGGTCTGACAGTATTTCTCTGGGGAACCCCAAGCGAGAAAATATCAGCCAAAGAGCATCTGCGATATCTGTAGTAGATATGCTCTTTAGAGGGATAGCCTCTGGCCAACGTGTGCACATATCGACACATGTAAGGATAAACTGATGTCCTCTGGCCGACTTTATCTTAAAAGGGCTAATAATATCTATGGCCATTTTCTGGAATGGCCGAATAGGGATGTCAGCAGCCTGGATAGGCGCAGCATGTCGTGGTCCTCTAGCTTTGACCTCCTGACATACCTGACATGATCGGCAGTATATACGAATGTCCTTGTTAACAAAGGGCCAAAAGAAAGCCGCAAGGACTCTCGACTTTGTACAGGAAAATCCCATGTGTCCAGCACATTGCGAGTCATGAGCATGTTGCAATATTTGCACTCTCATACTCTTGGGAACAAGAATTTGCGAATGTGCTGACGTAGCCGAGTCTTGTACCATACGTACAAGTACGCCGTTTTTCATTTCTATTCAAGATTTTCTTTGTGTATCCTTATTTGGATCACCTTTCTTCGCAAGAATGAAGAATTTCTTTAGCGTAGGATCTTCTTCTTGTAATTTTATGAACGAGTCACGAGAAATAACCAAGGTACTATCTTGGCTATGAACTTCATTATCATTATTCAACGAAGTTTGCGGTGTTTGTAGAGCTTGTGCTCTTGTAACCACTGCATTGGTAGCTTGCATATTATCATCTTCCCAAGCAGCAATCTGCTGTGGGGTACATTCCCTAACTCCGTGGATACGACCAATAATAAGGTCCGCAATTGGATTAGGTAAGAGGCAGGCATGCACATCTCCCGTAAAGAAAGGAGTGGCAATGTGAATTACAGCAGTAGGATATTTCTCTAGAGTGCCGCCAAATGTGACACATTTGATAACCCTTCCTGTCGCACAGGATGGATCTACAAGCGATTGTCTAACACCAATAGTGGTGCATCCGGAATCGAAAAGTAGTGAGACCGGAGTATTATTAACAAGACCCTTATGTAGGATTAGAGAACCTCTCCCGTCATTTGCAACCGAAGCAGGAAGAGCGGGGAGAGGGTGACCACAACTCAAAGTCGATATTGTAGTCGGTTCGAACAAAGTACTGCATTGGGGGCACTTGTTTGCTCTCCCAAAGTCAAAAGATGAACAAGTGACAGCGTCAGAGTTTTTATTATCAGAAACCTGATTACAGGCTCCCTGAGATTCTTGTTGAACCGAGTTAGCCTGCTGATATCTCTTTTTTTTTGTATTGAGATCTACCGCGACTACTATTACCTCTGAAGTTATCACTGTTGTTATTGTCTCTGTAGTTATTATTGTCTCTATTATAACTGTTATCATGTTTCGAACTACAGTTTCCATGATTATTATCATGTCCACATTGATGTGAACATCTATTTGTTTGGTTTTGAGGTCTACGCGAGGAAAAGCCTCTGTTACCATATCCTCTTCTGAAATGCCTAAAATTATTATGTTGGAAGTAACGAGGACTGTCTGCTCGTCTCCAATTCTTCGACGAAGAATCACCCTGAAATTGATTTCCATAATTTTGACCGTAACTACGGTTACTTTTCTTATCAAAATTTTGTTGGAATCTATTACTAGAGTTTTGACCATAAGGTGCTGCCGAAGCAACTGGCAGACCTTCTTTTACTTTAGAGTTACCAATGGTTACGTGAGGATGCGCAGTTATATACTGGCTACAGAAATCTTCCATTTCTTTTATTGTTTTAGGTTTACGTTCATGAAGGAAAGCAAGGAAAGACTCATTGACAGAAGACATGACTTTGTCTCTAAGTATTAAGTCCATAAGTCCTTCATAAGTTTTTTCTGTCTTAGACAGCTCCACCCAACGTAAAAAAGTAAGACGTGTCTTGAAATGAATTCAGAGAATTGCACACCAGTTTCTGGTAACATATTTTTAAATTGAAGACGATAGCCGTCTTCGTCAAGTTGGTATTTTTTTAACAACATAGCCCTGACAACCTCATTGCTGTTCTTGTCAGGCTCATCTACCATACTTAACATACTCAAAGCATCACCTCTAAGTATTTTGGACAAATGATAAACCTGCAATGATTTATCTATGTTATGTACTTTACATGAAGTTTCAAATCTGTCCAAATAGAATGTTATATCGTCGATGGAAGCATTGAATGGTGGTAGATTAAGCTTGAAAGTGCTTGCATTAGTCTTATCTGAGACCTTATTTGCATCATTAGCATTACCCATGTTCATCACCTTTAATTTCTCAACTTCCAAAGCTAAGAGTTTTTCTTCATGCTCCATTTTTGCTTTTCTCTCTTCAGACTCTCTTTCAAGTCTTTTATTTTCAGCCTCTATTTCAAATCTTTTATTTTCAGACTCAAGTCTTTTCTCTTCAGCTTTTGCTTCTGCTTCTCTCCACATGTAAGCCTACCTTGCCGTGGTTGGAGAGCTTGAGCGCCCCAATGATCCCGGGAGCTATGCCGGCGGGAGTTTTACTCCTGGCAGGGTCACCCAAGCCGGACAGGTCCTGGGTGAGGGGCCAGACTAAATGGGCTGAGGAGTGGGTGGAACCCTATAGGTGTAGATGCAGAACCCACCGGCGAGTGGTACATGCTCTGGTCTGCACCAATCCACCCCCACTTCATGGGTTAAATGCTTTCTTGCCTCATTCTTCACTGTTTGTCGTCTATCACGCCCACGGCGACCGTTGCCTCAATTGGCTGTGTGTGGTGTACCCGGAAACGGGGCCTCCCAGCACTGAGGCACAGTTAAGTCCCCGATGTCACTTATCGGTGCAGAATTGAGAGAGATGGCTGAGCATCACAATCCCCCCTGTGTTGCAGCATGATGAGAACCCAGCATTGCACACTGAGCTTGGGGGGATCACTTGGGCACCAGACTTAATACTGGCTCTTGACTGGATGGCCGCATGCAGGAGATTTCTACAATGGAGGGTTGGCAGGTGGTGGGTATCTGGAAGTGGCTCTGTGCAGGACGTGAGGATTCCTTGGGAGAGCCCAAAACCAGAGCACAGCATTGTGCAAGCTCTGCATAGTTGGAGAGCCCCCTGGATGACGGGGAATGCACAGTGTGCTACCCCACCTATCCCCAACTGCTAACTTAGAACCAGAAGTGGGGTCCTCTGTATGCGTGCCAGGCCAGGATAAAACGCCTGGGAAAGAGACTGGAGCTCAGAACTCCCTAACTCAAAGTTGCAGGATGGCAGAAAAGCCACGGGAAAGACAGGGCTATTTTGAAGATAACGCAACCATATTTTCACCATACGAGCTCGGACGCCGCCTCGGTAAACAAGGTCCGCGCAGAGCAGTGACACCCCCAGGCTGCTTGCGAATAGTCTACTACTGGGAACATAAACAGATTAGGGATGAGCCCACTCTCCCGTTGAGCAGGTGCTAAAGTCGTAGATACTGGGCCAGAAGGCGCACCGGAAACCACAGTATCATGCAACTCGCTTTTTTTTTTTCTATGGAGAGTACACCGTCAAATAAATCTCGTTCTGGTGCTCGCCCTGTGGAGCTCCACCAGGCAGGTGCAGTGCCGGGCTCTGAGCCTCGACAGAGCCCACCCTCAGCTACTGGAGGACCCTCTAGACCGTCTTGTGGAGTCAGCAGACGGCGGAGGAGAACTACTGACCAAAACAAAACAGAAAAAGAGAAACCCAGAGTGCCACTTGTCATAATGCACTGGAATGCAGAGGGAGTGAACAGCAAGCAGGCTGGATACAGCAAAAAGACAGAGCTGGAAAACATCTTGTATGAGAAGCAAGTCAGTGTTTGCTGTATCCAAGAGACTCACTTGAAAGCAGATCAAACCTTTAAAATAAGGGGATATCAATGCTTCAGATCCGACAGAAAAGATAGACGAAAAGGAGGAGTACTTACTCTTGTAAGGAATAACATTCCTGCACACGAAAGGAAAACCTTCATGGATGGAGCAGAATATCAGCTGCTGCAGATAAAGGTAGACAAGATGGAAATAGAACTCCTGAACTATTACTGTCCGAACAACAAACCTCTGAGTCTCAGCTCTATACAGGTACCAGCCACCAACTTTATAGCAGTTGGAGACTTTAATAGCCACTCCCAGAGCTGGGGCTATAACCATCTGGATCACAGAGGTGAAGAGGTTGAAACTTGGCAAGATGATCACTCCCTAATCCTAGTCAATAATGCCACAGATACTCCTACCTTCTACTCCAGAGGATGGCACACAACTTCAACACCAGATCTTGCCTTCTCCACACCAGATATAGCTGGATCTATTAGTAGAGAAGTAGGAGATCAACTAGGGGGAAGCGACCATCGCCCAATCTTTTTTACTGTCCAGAGTGCAACTCTCAGTACAGGCCCAGCCATTACAAGATGGAACTACAAAAAAGCCAACTGGGGTTTATTCAGGCATCAGGTGAACACGCTGCTGTCTACCCTCAAGGTACAGAACCGAGATATTAATGAAGTGGTAAAAGACTTCAACAGATGCATACTACAAGCTGCAAAAGAAACCATTCCCAAAGGATGCCGGCGTAACTACATACCATACTGGTCCAGCACACTCCAAGAACGTCAGGAAGCTATGGACAAGGCTAGAAAGAACGCAGAGTCTCAGCCTTCACTTGAAACTCACAACAAATGGAAAAAGGCTGTAGCAGAGTTTCAGAGAACAAAGCTAGAAGAAAAACGGAAAAGCTGGAGAACTAAAACGGCATCGCTGAACCTTGAGAAAGACGGCAGGAAACTTTGGAGATTAGTCAAGTCTCTAAATGAAGAGTGTTCCTCACCAAGGCAGACTATCACATTGGATGAAGGTGGCAAACTTTTCAGAGGAAAACAAGCTGCAGACTTGTTTGCTAGAAGATACAGTTCAGAAAGCAACTTACCCATTAACATAGACCATCAGAGAGAGATAAGAAAAGAAATACTGGCAACCATGGGACAGACAGATACTCCTGCCCCAATGAGGGAACCCATCACACTAGGAGAACTACAGAAGGCTATTTCCAAGCTTAAGTTTCAAAAGTCACCCGGCCCAGACAAAATCAGCAACGAAATGCTAGTAAATCTGAGCTCAGCAGCAAAGACAAAACTGCTTGAGATATTCAACCACAGCTGGTTGAAAGGAACGGTACCCCAAGTATGGAGAGAAGCCATCACAATACCCATACTAAAGAAAGGGAAATGTAAGACCGAGGCTGCAAGTTACCGGCCAATCAGTCTCACAAGCTGTGTTGGGAAGACTATGGAGCGAATAGTCAACCACAGATTGAAATGGTATTTAGAGTCTGAGCAGATCCTGGTGCCGGAACAAGCTGGATTTAGAGAATGCTACAGTATAGAAGACCAAGTTACTTACTTGTCTCAAGCAATAGAAGATGCCTTTCAGGAGAAGAAAAAGGTCCTAACGATCTGGGTCGACTTCAAGCAGGCCTTTGACAGGGTGTGGAAAGATGGCCTCATTGCAAAACTTGGGAGAGGTGGAATCCAAGGCAACATGATGAAATGGATCCAGTCATACTTGCATAACAGGAGAACTAGAGTCACTCTTGACGGTCTGCAGAGCAGAAAAGTGTTGCTCCATCAGGGGGTACCTCAAGGAGGAGTAATTTCCCCTACACTCTTCCTTGTTTACATCAATGACCTGGTGAAAGATCTCCCTGCAGGAGTGAAAGCTGCCTTATATGCAGATGACCTAGTACTCTGGTGCGCTGATGAAAATGTCACCACAGCAAATTATAGAATGCAGCGGGCAGCAGACATGCTAGTGTCATGGGCAGAGAAATGGCTTATCACAATAAACACAGACAAAACCTCCACAACACTGTTCTCCCTCGCCCCCAAGGACAAATCAGCTAACATACACCTAGGGACAACCGTTATCAAGGAAGAAAGCTACCCCACCTATCTTGGGGTGACATTTGACCAAAGGCTTACATGGAATAAGCATATTGAAAATGCAGAAGGAAAAGCCCGAAGACGACTAGGCATACTCAGAAAATTGGCAGGTACCAACTGGGGAGCAAATGAACGAAATCTAAAGAAGATTTATAGTGGAGTAATAAGACCACACTTAGAGTTTAGCTCAGCAGCATGGTCATCAGCTGCTAACTCACACCTGCAGTCCTTGGACAAGGTGCAAAATCAAGCTCTCAGGCTCATTACAGGAGCCATGAAAACTACACCAATAACAGAGATGCAGAAGGTTGCTGGATTACAGACATTGTCCCATAGAAGAGACACAAAGACCATGATCCAGATGGAAAAGTACAACAGTATGCCAACGCACCCAATGAAGGCAAGACTAGATGATCTGGCATTGGGACGTCTAAAGCGTAGCAGCTTTGTGCATCGGGGAAAAAGACTTATAAGACAGCATCAAGAAGACCTATCTATGAAGACAACACCACTGAAGCCCACCCTATACCCTGTACCATGGGAGCAGGCCAGCAGTGCCCTCCAAATTAATACGTCGGTCAGTGGTCTCACAAGTGGATGTGAGTATAATGATCTGCAAAAAACGAACTGCTACATTGAGTATGATCCAAGAAAGCTATCCCGATCAATCATGGATACATGCCTATACAGATGGATCAGCAACTAATGCTGTTAGGAATGGAGGTGCCGGTATCTTTATCTCATATCCTGACAACCACTATGAGACTAGGCACATTCCCACTGGTAAATTCTGTTCCAACTATACAGCTGAGGTTCAAGCTCTAGAGCAAGCTGCAAATATGATTTATAACACCAACTCTGACTGCCACCAGGTAGTCATCCTCACAGATGCACTGTCTGTCCTGCAAGCTCTCAAGGGTGGTAAACTCCCGCATCTGAGAAATGAACTAAACAAGGTAGCTGCCAAAAAGAGAACCATACTTCAGTGGGTACCATCTCATTGTGGTGTACCCGGAAATGAAAAGGCAGATAAACTTGCAAAAAAGGGAGGAGAATGTGAACAAGAAGATAATGAAGTCACATACTTTGAGAAAAAGAGAGCTATCCAGACTATAAGAAGAGAACAGAACCAACCCAAAGACGACTATCACACTCTCGACCGGCAGGGACAGATAACTATTTTTCGACTCAGGACAGGGCATAACAAACTGAATAAACACATGCACAAGTTACGATTGTCTGCTTCACCACTGTGCACATGTGGATTAAACGAACAAACTGCTGAGCATGTTCTACAGGACTGTCCTCTGTATGACCAGTTAAGAAAGATATACTGGCCCAATGACTCAACACTAAATTCAAAGCTATATGGAGTTAAAGAGGAACTTCAAACAACAGTCGAATTCATCATGAGAACTCGTCTGACGGTGTAATCATCAAAGATGCGATCGCAAGAAGAAGAAGAAGAAGAAGCTTCTGCTTCTCTTTTTTGTTTTTCCATTTCCATTTGGAATCTTTTTTCATCCACCTGCATCTGCAGTTTCTTTTGTTCAGCTTCCATTGCTTTATCATATTGAGCAGTTGCAAATTCTTCTAACTTATCACCAGTCTTCCCAAGCAATTTACCCTGCTCAATAAAGTGCTCAAATGTAGCCATGATGAGTAATAATATGAGTCCACAACCTGAAATAATTAATTATCTTATTTCAAATTTAATTATAATAAGTCTTAAATGAAGCACTTGTTTACTCACAACACTATATTATTATCCCAATCTCTGTGGGAAACAAGTCTTATATCAAAGAACTTGTGTATAGACCTTTTTGAAATATCATCAATCAACTCTTGATCATAGGTGCACTTCCCATTCAATAGTGCACAATACTATTCATCATTTATTAATCATCAGTGTAGTAGTAATGCATAAGCATAACCCACTATTAAATGTGAATTAACTACTATAAGTGTAACCAATGACTATGTAAACACAATCACAATGTAAACATTAACAATGTAAACATTACACTGTAAACAATACAATGTAAACAATAACAAAGATTTAGCAACAATACGAAAACATTCGTAGAAATCAACAAAAAATAAAGCGAAAATTAAAGAAATATCACAAAAAATGTGATGATATCTACGAGGATATTAGACAATACACATGACACCACAGTGTATAAACAAAAATGTTGTATGAAACTAAACTAAAGTAAAGAGGAGGCTAACAAATACAAACAAA
This sequence comes from Oreohelix idahoensis, assembly GCA_024509875.1. NCBI lineage: Eukaryota > Metazoa > Mollusca > Gastropoda > Stylommatophora > Oreohelicidae > Oreohelix > Oreohelix idahoensis. The sequence goes on along the minus strand of JAMPIV010021017.1, from coordinate 78,686 downwards.
TCAAAACAAAACTAAAGAATGTGAAGAAAATCCCGAAAACAACACTGACCATATCGTCACAACTAACAAAAAATAGCAACAGAAGTAGCTTTGCAAATTCCAGTATCGGAAATTTGCATACCCTACAGAAAACGCTCACGATAGACGACCTCTATCACGTGGTATGATATAAGGGAGACTCCGCCCAACCGAAAAACCCGCAGAAACATAAACATATAAATATACAAATAACATATAAACATATAACATGTAAACAAAAGAATGAGATGAAACACAGAAGACTCAGTAGAAGTATAAGGGCACAGTTCACAAACAAACAGGCCACTTAACTTATGGGTATCCAAACGTCAGCCACAGCAGAAAAAACAGATGACAATCAGCGTCCTAAGGAATGAAGATCCAACGATGATGGTACATCTGGACTGCTCCAACTGCCATGACGATGGTACTTGAGCTTCTAAACAGTACAGGTAGTGTAAATAACGGCACTTGACCTTCTTATTCAACCGTAAATTGCTTGAAATCGGTACTTGGCCTTCTTGAGGAAACAACTTGTATCAACCGGCACTTGACCTTCACAAACGACAGCAACTTGTGTTATCCGGCAATATATAACAACGGGTACTGTCAAATTTCTTGCTTCTGGCAAAAAGTTACAATTTCGATCTTTTCCGGGCAACGCCGAGTACTTTCATAATTCTGTATGTAGATGTAGAATGAAAAATCGCTGTATGTTGATTCCTTGAACGATGCAGTTTGTTGAGTTCTTGTTGAATGAAGCGGGTAAGGGACCCCGAGTATGCTGGTACCAGAACAAACCAGCTTATGGCCACCAAATGTTGAGTAGCAAAATATGTGTTGTATTGTAAACGTTCTGTGGATGAAGTCACATTTGCCACACAACGTTGAGGGTGTTGTAATTCATCTGCTTCCCAAAGGTACTATGATACTGGCCTTTGCAGAGTAGTGTGCCACCCTCAGACACCAGGGATGATGAGGCGTAGTAACATGGTGTCTGTAGTCTGGTTTAAGTGTGTAGGATGTAGATGTGTATTCAGACAGTGAGCATTACAAACAAGGCAATCCACACAAGGACGTCACGTTAACGCACGATGTGAAAAGTCAATAAAGCTTTAAACAGCAGTGATGGGTTTTTTGTCAACATATATTGTGTACGCCACAATAACAAAATGCATGGACATCGTTATGCAGAAAACATCACAGGTATTTTCACAACAGTCATTGTATCATCGAAGTAGTCGACTCAACAGGCACAGCAGACAGCATTATAATAATGTACATTATGTGCCTTTTTAGGATATCGTAAACCGCTGTACATGTAGTCAGGTAGTAAACTTCCCCTTTCCATAAGAGCTAGTAGATATCAACTAGGAGATTAAATATGGTCTCCTCGATTTGACCTCAACAAGACAGGCATGTCTTTTGAGCGCCACATTATCGTTCTCTATGTTCCTTATACAGCAAAGGTATCAAACCTAGATCCATCAATGAAGTTCAGGAAGCAAATAGTCCGTAGGACAGGCATCAATCGATGCGTGACAATATAAGTGGATCGTGAGCTGAGCAAACTTGTCATAATATAGACTTTATAATAAGGCAGGCTAAGCGAAAGTCAACATCACAAGATGGCGATAAAGTCACTTAGCAAAAAAGGATTCATTTACCTGTTCATCGGGAATTAAATCACATAATCACATATGCCTCCAGGCATTAGGAATAACATGGAGATATATCATCTCAAAAAAGGAACAACAATCATGAGGACTCCTTCCTGAATAATCTAAGCGAAGACTAGCACATAGCTACGTCTCGCCTTATCAGCTTCTCTGCTCAGACTGACCTGGGCGGAAATCGTTGAAACAACGCCACAAAAAGAGACATGCGCAGAACACGCGAATCGAATACAACTCACCCAAATTTACGAAACGAAGAATGTTCTACGATGTTCGACTAAAGACCTTTTACCAATGCATCCTTGCGAAACTGGACTTCTTTATCTCGTACCTTCTTCTTCTTCCATCCTTAGCCACCAACCGGTAAAGCAGTATGTGGCCAGTACGCCTAGTGGCGTCTTAGGGCAACAACAAATTGATCAATCTATCGCTGTTTCCACCACGCCTAGTGGCGTCTTTGTGGAACAGAAACAGACCAAACAATCTATCGTTGTTTCCGTAATCAGATTGGTTGGCAAGCAGGTGATCAGCCCACTGTGCAAAATTTTTACGGGATGGGGTAAACAGCCCCATGCCCAACCCTCCTTAGTCGCTTTTTTACGACATGCGTGGTAGGGTGCAGTGTTACTATTCTTTGCTCCCCTTTCGGGCCCCGGCAACACACGTAACGGTTGTCGGATTAACTGCGCTTCACATCGTCCACCCAGCTCAATGTAATTCAGTTTCTTGTGCACCTGTACGTCCGAAGGATCAATGTCGGCAAGAGTGCGATGCTCATGCTGCAATACTTCCTGCCTAATAAACATACTAAGAAGAAAACGATACTGTCTTGTTACACTCGTGTACACTTTGTGAAGACGGAAGTTCTCGGACTGGTATTCCATGTCCATGACGTTAACTTTACCAAGTATGTAGCCGACAAATAGAAGCATATGCTTCGTGCCAACAGTGTTCATCGTCTGCAGGATTTGCCCCGCACCGTCGACGTTGTCCACTGAAGCTTCGGATTGGAAATACAAGTGCAGAGCATCCCATTGCTCAAGGATCTTCTCAATGACTGCTTCACGGGACAGCCAGCGTGTTTCACACAGCTTCAACACTTTATGTTTCTGGGCCTGAACTACATCTTGTATTAACTGGAACTGGAGATTTCTTTTACTGCCACGCGAAAAATAGAAGCAGACATTCTTTATGAAAATTTCAAGCCAAGGTGGTAGGTGGTTGCTGGCAGCATTTGCACAAAGTGCAAATGAATGACAAACACAGCCGAGAACAAAGACATGTGGAATCTATTTCTTCAGATGTGCCTGTAAACCCTGCCATCACCGGTGTCAATACCTTGTCGAGGTATGGCGGCTTGCGTACCCTGATTACCCCCAGAGCTATGCCAGAGGGAGTTTTACTCCTGGAAGGTTCTACCAAGCTGGACAGGTTTGCGCGGGCAGGGATCAGACGAAAGCAGACACCCTGGTCCTACAGGTTGGAGGTTTTAGCATAGGGCTGACACCCCTGTCTATGTAAAAAAAAATTGAAGTTACAGAAACAATAACGAATAAACAAACTTTGCTGCGGGACGGACATTTGGAGTCTGAGGCTCGTATGACTATCAGTGGTGAAAGCCGAAAGAAGCCACTGACATGAGAACGAACGTCCTGACCGCAAAACACGATACAAGGATAGGATTTTGGAATGTCAGTACAATGAATGAGACGGGTAAACTAAAACAGGTCACGGCAGAAATGAGAAACTATAGGCTACATATTCTAGGGATAAGCGAGAGCAGATGGACAGGGGCAGGAAAAGTTAAAACAGCAACAGGAGAAACAGTACTTTACTCTGGAAGAGAGGATGGGCAGCACAATGAAGGCGTAGCCATTATTTTACAGAAAGGAATAGAAAGGACATTACTGGAATGGAAACCCATCAACAACAGACTGATAAGATTAAGACTGAGAGGTAGATTCACCAATACTACAATAATACAATGCTACGCACCAACGAATGACAGTGATGAATATGTCAAGGATGAATTCTATCAACAACCGCAGAAAGAAACGGAAGACACATCTAGATATGATCTTATTGTAGTGATGGGAGACCTCAATGCGAAAGTTGGTACACACAATACATATAATGAAAGAGTAATGGGGAAATGCGGAAACGGAACAGCAAACGAAAATGGGGATAAATTAATAAGTTTCTGTAGTATTAACAACAGCTGATAGAATAGTCTGGCGCTCTCTCTTCCAAACCTCTACACCTCACGGTAGAAGGGGAACGACTAAGTAAGTAAGTATTAACAACCTGGTCATTGGAGGAACACTTTTCCCACATAAAGAAATTCACAAATTAACATGGGAATCACCAAATGGTCGGGACAGAAACCAGATAGACCACATTATGATTAACGGTAGATGGAGACATGCATTACAAGATGTGAAGGTAAGAAGAGGTGCAGATGTGGGAAGTGATCACCATTTAGTAGTAGCAAAACTGAAAGTGAAACTAAGAAGGGCTGGACCAACTGTAACTACACAGAAAAGGTTTGACATCCGCAAATTGAAGGATCCCCTTACCAGAAAAGCTTTTGCGGCCGACATAAAGAAACGATATCAATTTGCCAAAAGTCAGGAAAAGACATTGACTGATGATATAGACCAGCAATTCAACACCATTTCAACAATATATAAGGAAAGCAGCAAATCATGCTTGGGATTCCAGGAAAGGAAGAAGCAAGACTGGATAACACCAGAAACACTAAACACCATAACACTGAGAAAGGAAATGAAAAGAAAGAAAACAGAAGCGAAGTCCCCCAGGTTAAAGCAACTATATAGCGAACAGTACAGTCAGCTGGACAAGGAAGTTAAACGCCAAACCCGAGCCAACAAAAGGAATTTCCTAGACGATATTGCAAGACAGGCAGAAGAGGCAGCACTGAGAAATGAACAAAGCACAGTATACAAAATAACTAAATTCATCAGCGGAAAACGAGGTGCAAACAATATTACATTAGTAAGAGATAAGCAAGAAATCTCATCACGACAGCAGAGGGACAGGAAACAAGATGGGCAGAGCACCTCAGAGAAACTCTGAACAAGGAACCACCAGAGACACAATTGAATGTTCCTTAGGCTGAAAACGATCTAGATGTAAATATAGACATTCCACGAAAAGAAGAAATCATCACAGCAATCAAAGGGTTAAAGAACGGAAAAGCTCCTGGTCATGATAACTTAAATGCAGAGCTATTTAAGACAGACCCTGAGCTAGCAGCAGAACTATTAGAACCACTATTTGCACAAGTCTGGAAAACGGGGACAACACCATCAGAGTGGAACAAAGGAATAATTGTCAAATTGCCCAAGAAGGGAGATCTTGCAGACTGCAATAATTGGAGAGGAATCACTCTTCTCTCGGTTCCCGGCGAAATGCTGGGCGGGATGGTTGTACAGAGAGTTTCAAAAGCGGTGGACCACGGGCTGAGGAGGGAGCAAGCGGGGTTTAGAAAGAGCAGGGGATGTGTAGATCATATGTTCGCTCTCGGGGACATTGGTACTGGGGGCTTGTGGAATTCCAGGCTGCGTGGTGTCAGTCGTGGAAAGCCTCTGTGCCAGCTTTGCGTGTGGTGTTGGGCAGAGCGGCCTGGCCTTTGGGGTGGAGGCAGGGGTGCGACAGGGATGCCCCTTGTCAACCACTCTATTTTTGACAGTCATAGACTGGGTGATGCGACGGACAACAGAGGGCAGTCCGGGAGGAATAAGATGGAATACATTTTCTACATTAGAAGATCTGGAGTGTGCGGATGCCATTGCACTGCTGGCGCATTCGCATCAACACATCCAGAAAAAACGGACGGACTTAATAAGTTTAACCAGCAGGTGGGCTTGAACATCAATTTAAGGAAGTCAGAGGTCGTGACGCTCGGTGTGAACAACCCTGGGCCCATGTCAGTAGGGAATCGGCGGCTGGTGCAGACAGACACCTTCACATATCTGGGATGCATGGTAACACCAGACGGCGGGGCAGGCAAAGACGTCAACATCAGAAATAATAGGGCAAGAACGGCCTTTTTTGGCCTAGACAGCGTCTGTAGGTCCTCTCAATGCAGCACGGGCACAAAATTAAGATTATATCAGAGCTGTGTGCTTTCTGTGCTTCTCTGTGGCGCAGAGTGCTGAAGAGTTGCAGAGAAGGATGTGTCGAGGTTGTCCTCTTTTCACACAACATGCTCAAAAAAAATTCACCGAATCTTTTGGCCGAATACCATCGCCAACCAAGATCTGCTTACTCGGAGCAAGCAAGAGGACATGCACACCATCATAGCTGGCAGACGCTGGAGCTGGGTTGGCCATGTCCTCAGAAGAGACTCCGATGCCATCACAAGAACAGCTATGCTTTAGACCCCTGAGGGAAAACGAGAGAGGGGCCGACCAGGGACAACCTGGCGGAGGACTGTGGAGGCTGAAATGCGGAGAATGGGCCGGAGTTGGGGCGCTGTGCGGGGGATGGCCGCCGACCGAGCAAAGTGGAATCAATTTGTTGTTGCCCTACAAGACGCCACTAGGCGTGATGGCAACTGACTGCTTTAACGGTCGGCGGCTAAGGATCAAAGAAGAAGAAGTCTGTAAACCACTTGCAGTCCCCATTATAGTGGCACAGTTGTCTGCAGCAAAACCAATGACGTTACTAAGCGGGATTTCATGCGTGCTCAACAATTTCTTAACAGATGTAAACATGCCAAGACCAGTCCCATCCTCCACCTCAATGAGGTCTAACAGTGAAACAACTACTTTTCTTGTTTTTGTGTCACAGAATCGCACAACGACTGCCAACATCTGGTTCGTAGAAATATCAGTACTCTCATCAACGAGTATAGAAAATTTATGATTTCTGCAAATGTTTATAACTTCAAGCCGCTCAAAATGAGCAATGCCGTTTTGCATCACATAGGCAGCCTTAGTGCGCTTCAGTGACATTTTTTGAGCAATTGTGCTGTCTGGAAATATCTGCTTGCAACATTCAATCAAATGATCAGCTTGCGAAAACGGAGTCTTATGTTCTGCCATGAAAGCCGACAACGCTATCTCCGCTTTAGCAATTTTGTCTTGGAGACAGGGCTCTTTTGGTTTGATGAAAAACTTGTTAATGTTCAGAGTTTTACTTTTGGCTTCGAAGTTTTTCACGTTCTTCTGTGTGCTTTAAATGTGTCAATAAAGTTGTTTTGTTGGCATTAGTTAATGTACAGGAACAGACCGTACAAATCGCAGCATAGCGATTACCAGAGTCCAGCTTTATCCAATCCTTCAGTTCGCTGTTAGCCATTCCGCACAAAAAGCCTGCTGATACCATGGCTTCACTTTTTACGCGGTGGCGTGTGTGTCGTCATGCTACCACAACTACCTAGCGTACCTTCATCATCGCTCATTTTATAATCTTATAATAACAACAACAACAACAAAAAAATATGCTGTTTATCTGCTTAAGTCTAAAATGTAAAAAGAGTACTTTATAACACATCGCAAAAATGACTGAGTATTGCAGATGACAGCCATTAACAGAATAACAGGAAATAGATAGCTGATGTAAACGAGTCATAAAACAACGTCATTGATGTGGTTACAAACAAGAATAAAATTTAAGTGGAATAAAAAATATATAGCACATACTGTTTTACATTTAATTATAATATACATAAAATGTATAATGCTCAGTGCACAGAATATACATACATTGTAAATGCCAATTGTCAAATATACCCAGATTAATGCAGATTTTGAAAAAAAAAATTACCCAGATACCCAGACGGAAGCCCAAAAACCCAGATTTAGTAAGAAATACCCAGCTGCGGAATCACTGCTAATGATTACATCTGCGAATATTATCTCCCCATACAGGTTATTAGTAATTAGTACAAACACCCGTGAGGCGGAAGTGATTAGCGATTATGGATCGCCTCCCCTGTTTCTAGGCAGGGTAATCTTAAAACTTTCCGATGTGGCAGACTCGCCCAACATGGTTTCTTTTGTTTTCTCCGTCGGTATGTCTGGGAGTGCGTGCAAAAAAACACTGCCTCAAGATGGACATTCGTGTCTGACCGGATGAATTACGTAGACGGTCGACAAATCCCACCACGTTTATCGTATCATTACTGACACAAGGCGATACAATTGAAATCTGCTGGCCTGTCTAATAACCGTGAAGTGACAGCGAATGTGTATACACATCGACGAAAAGGAAAAAAAATGTAGATGCATAAAATATGCCCAATAATAAGACGATGAGGATGAGAAAAAAGGTAGGAAAAGTACATGTCAAAACATATCGTCACACCAGGAAAATAAGTAGCTGAGGGCTGTCACCTCAAAAGCGTATTCCCATAGTCAGTTATGACTGAAGGAGCTATTATTATTTACCTTAGGAATTGCAACATCTTTATTTAAGTATTCTCTGTTTTATTCAGTAAAATAATTAAATAATACAATTTCGCTAGGGAAAAAAAAAACGCACAGGTTTCTTTAGAAAACAGAAACATGGGCAGTTATTGGAAAGACGTAGATCTGGGTGGAAAACCATGGTAGTGTCAACCAAGGTTGCCACTCAAGTTCTAGAGATAAACCCAGATTTTCTTCTTTAAAAAACCCAGAAATACACAGATTATTTTATGCCTCAAATACATGGGATAGACGATGCTACACAATCTTTTAGTGCAACTTTAGCACAAATAAGCTGTGTGCTAATAATTTTTATTTATTGTTGCCAGTAATTTTAATGGAAGGGGACGTGATCTGGAAAATGTTAGGTGAGCAGATTAGATTATGGGTTGTCATGGCTTGAAGACGTGATTGTCTTTAATGTTAGGTTAAATTGTAATAGGGGGGAATTCTCTCGTATGTCCGAGAAGTAAAGTTACAAAGCGTGTGAACGCTAGTCAGTTCAATTGTGGAGGTTTATTCACTCCGAACTGTTTTGAGCTACGGGTGTTTAGCTATTTGTGGCTAGCCCGTGCAAGTAGTGAGACTGAGCGGTGTTTTTGAACAGCCGGGTCTCGTAGCTGTTTTAGGGGGAAGATGTGTATTCCCGTGGGCAGTGAGTTTGGGCATCGACTGGAGAGAGTCGGCCCCATAGTGTGTGTTCTTGATGGTAAGCCTGTACAGTGCTGAAGATAAGAGGCCATGATTTGTGTAAGGCCATTATTTCCTGAGAGAGGATAATTGTGTTATGTGAAGACATGTTGATAGGTGAGATTAGTGCAGACTGCTGGGTGAGCAGTATTGTGTGTATTTTGAGAAGGATCCATTATTATTAATACAGCGCTTATGTGAGTGTAGCACGGCGAGAATGTCCGTTTGCTATCTTTGAGAAGGATCCATTATTATTAATACAGCGCTGATGTGAGGAGTATCTGGAGGATACCATATTTATGTTAGCACGGCGGGATGTCCGGTTGCTAACGGATCCATTATTATTATGAGAGGAGTATCTGGAGGATACCATATTTATGCAGTAGCACGGCGATGATGTGAGCCGTTTGCTATCTGTGAGAAGGATCCATCATTATTAGGATAGCGCTTATGTGAGGAGTATCTGGAGGATACCATATTTATGCAGTAGCACGGCGATGATGATGTCCGTTTGCTATCTGTGAGGAGGATATTTATATTTATGTTAGCACGGCGATGATGCCCGTTTGCTGGGATCCATTATTGGAATATTATAGCGCTTATGTGAGGAGTATCTGGAGGATACCATATTTATGCAGTAGCACGGCGATGATGATGTCCGTTTGCTATCTGTGAGGAGGATATTTATATTTATGTTAGCACGGCGATGATGCCCGTTTGCTGGGATCCATTGTTGGAATATTATAGCGCTAATGTGAGGACAGGTGGATAGCGCTGAGTTGAGGAGTATCTTTAAGGAGACCATGGATATTGTAGTATCTGCATGACTCTGAGATGTGAGGAGTACTTTATTATTGTATTACTATGACCTGTAATTTGACTATGAGTGTGTGTTCTTGATGATTAATGTAACGTGTTGTGGTGTATTAAACGTCATTAACAGTACACCAGCCGTTTATAACCATCTATGACTTCTACGTGCGTACCTGTGTTGTGAGTGATTGTTCCAACACGCACGCACTCAATTAACCTTCCTAACTGTACCCACGCACACCTCACTTATGACACCAACACACAACAGTAGTATTATTATCAACAGTTCCCAGCCATTAAACTATTTAAAAGAGTATTATCAGTACTGGCCAGTGTTATAGTATTAATAACGTACATTATCAGTGGTGATCAAACTCGACTATTATCAGTTATGTACCCAGAATGAATTAATTTGTTGTATCAGTGGTGGCCAGTATGGGGACATACTGAGGACATACTGTACAGTGGCAGAGATCTGAAGAAAAGAGAGCTTAGTCCTTGTACCTTTCTGCAGTGGAGTGTTTTATCGCCATAACTTTGTGATATCCAGTGTGTTAGCGAAAGGGACGGGATTACCTTCAGTTAAGTGGTTTTGTTGTGTGTAAATGTTGCCACTTCTGTCCATGTCAACAAGCCTCAATCTGCACTATCCTATTCTATTGATAACTATTGTTGTTGTTGTTGTCGATAATTATATCGATTAATTATGGAATATGATGATGTACAGAGATTGATGATACAGTATTTGAGATCTAATAGCGATTTATTGAAAAGATAATTAGTTTAGTGAGGTAGAAAGTTGATTTATACATATATGGTTGACTGAGTAAGCAAGTCACAATGGATTGTGATACAGATCCGGAGGATATGAGACCTGTATTAGAATATTTATTTCAGAAAGGTAGAGATGATGATGGATTGAAAGGTGGAGCACTTGAAGCAGATGTAATGGATGAATTTTTGATTAATGCTTCAAGAGCCCTAAGGTATTTTGCTCAGGAGAGTTTTCATTCTGTTCCTCATCTAAGGATAGCCAAGGATTTAGCAGACTTACTACGTTACCTTCGGTCATTTGTGTACAACTATACTGATGTTAAACACGATCATATAGTGAGGAATATACACAAGATAATTTTCTACGGTATTCCTGATGATCAGGGAAAAGAGTTACAGGATAAAGGGCAACCAAAGAAGAACAAGCGGAGTGCATTTCATGAGAGAAAGCAGTGTTCACAGAGTATTTCTGAAGAGAGGGTACTACATGAGACATTAGTAGAGTTGATGGGTGAGAAAGAGAAGGTTGATAGGCTTACGAATGGTCATAATATTGAGATTGAGAGGGTTGATAAAGAGAGAATGAAAGAGTTAATGATGGAGAAAGACAAATTGGGTCCTACAGGCAGCATGGTGCAACAAGACCATACCAAAGGATTGGGAGATTGCCATCATAACACCAATTTTCAAAAAGGGTGACAATCGACAATGTGGAAACCATAGAGGCATATCCCTTCTCAGTGTCCCTGGTAAAATCTACTCTAGAATCCTAGAGCAGAGACTCCGACGCCTAGCTGAGCCACAATTGGTTGAGGTCCAGTGCGGATTCCGAGCAAACCGAAGTACTCAAGACCTAATCTTCACACTCAGACAGCTGAGTGAAAAGGCCCTTGAGTATAAGAGTGAGATCCATCTTTGTTTCATAGATCTGGTAAAGGCGTTTGACAGGGTCCCCTGGAGCAAACTTTGGGAATGTTTGGCAAGGAAGAATATTCCAGCACCTCTGATTCATGCTATACAGAGCTTCTACAAGTCTTGCAGAAATTATGTGAGGACAGCAAACCATAAGTCAGAAGAGTTCAGGACCACCAGTGGTGTAAGACAAGGTGATATCCTATCACCTTACCTCTTCATACTCCTTATGGACGATGTCATCAAGGCATGTAAGGAGAGAACAAGAAAGTATTCAGTGGGGTACTGGAAGATGAGACAGGTCTATATTTCGGAGCTGGCATTTGCTGATGATGTTGCCCTGATTGCTAAATCAGAGGCACATCTCCAATCCAACCTGCAAGTCTGGAAGGAAGAGCTGGAGAAGAGAGGGGATGGTCATAAGCAGCTCTAAAACAAAATCCATGGTGATATCACGAGAAGAAAGAAAACATCAGATTAAGTTGGGAGAACAGGTCCTGGAGCAGGTCGACCACTTTAAATATCTCGGAGCTATTATAGACCGAAAGGGAGGCATCAAAGAAGAGTTGGCCACTCGAAAAGCAGCGGCTGGGAGACTTTTTCAGGCCATAAATCGTGGATTCCTCAGCAAGAAAGAGGTTGGTAAGAAAACGAAGATGGCTGTATACCGCTCCACCTATGTCCCAGTCTTGACATATGGATGCGAGTCGTGGGCAATGACTACAACCCACAAAAGCCAGATCCAAACCTCAGAAATGAGGTATCTGAGGAAAGTGGTTGAAGTAACAAGAAGAGACATGGTCCGCAACCAGACGATCCGTCAAGGCCTAAAATCCCATCCGCTGCAGACCCAAATAGAACAGTCCCAACTAAGATGGTTTGGCCATGTCTGCAGAATGGGAGAAGATCGGCTACCACACGACAAGCATGGGAAACAAAGAGCCAGGGATCCAGACCTCCAGGACGACCCAGAGTCCGCTGGGAGGACAACATTAGACAATCTTTGAAGGACCGAGGACTAGAATGGAACCAGGCCAGGAAGAAGACAGCTGATAGAATGGTCTGGCGCTCTCTCTTCCAAACCTCTACACCTCACGGTAGAAGGGGAACGACTAAGTAAGTAAGTAAGAAAGACAAATTGATTAGGATTGAAAATTTGCTAGCAGAGGAAAGCTGCAAGGTCTTAAAATCTGAGAGTTTAAACAAGAAATTAAGTGAACAGATTGCACTTAGAGACATTGAGATTGCAGAAGCAAGAAGAAGAATATATGGTCTGCTTGACGTAGTCTTGAATAGCAATATGTGATCTTCTGTCAATGTTGACAGTGATAGACAGAAAGTTGCTTATCATCAGAGCACTAAAGCAAAAAGCCAGCCTTATACACTTTTTGCGGATTCTACGGTCAAGAATGATGGACATAGGTCGTTTCGTGGGAAATATAACTTCCAACGCAATACCAATGCTATTTCCAATAATATTGTTTCTTGGCGACAGTCCAACAAAGAAAATTCTACAGTAATAGGCAGTCCTGTAGATAAGGAAAGAAACAGTTCTAAATCTCAAGTCAGATTTAAAAACCAACCGCGTATTTATTGACAGATCTGATAAATTGGTAACAAGTAACAAACATACTACTGCTTGTTCCATGAAGGAAACAAATGTTGTGCAAAAAAATAAAGAGATTGTCAAACCTTCTAGTCATACCCAGTCAAGGCAGTGTGACTCATTTCTTAAACACATTGCCACAAGCAAAGAAAAAAATAATTTTGATAGGAGACATAACCCTAAGGTTATAAAGTACCAAGGGAGTTCATCCTACGGTAACGTTTCTTCTCCCAAAAACAAGAAAAAATGTGACAGATCTCAACATTGAGATAAGAGTTTTGAAAACTATAGCAGAAGTAATTATATGAAAGTTCATCAGTCTAGTAATAATTTTCCTGCTAAAAAGCCAGTTCTATCTGATGGACATTATTATCTGGAAAGAAGTATTAAGCATAACTATTGTAACTGGGAGTTAAATCAGTACAACGGTGTTAAGAGAGCAAATAACAATGCACTCAAAATAAATTATACAGATCGCAACCAGGTTAACTGTGCTCCACATAAGAGCAAGATTATTAGTAATCAGAGTAATGGGAACGGTAATAAGTTCTTAAATGCTTTTGCTTGTCATGCTGGTAAGTTTGAGAGATCATCTCGGTCCTGTGAAGGTAGTAATTTTTTTTTCAGCCTACCGCACTGACAACTGTGAATTATAGGTCAAGTTGTCCCTGAGACTTCTATGTTGTCTGCTATGTGACGAGAGTTGTTGACATCGCGGAAGGGCCACAACCTTACACCACCACGGAGTTCGGGTAATTGTGTAGTGAACTTTTCCGTGTTCCCTCATAATCTTACCATTGATTAAGATAGATATTTTCATTTGTATTGTCTCACAGCGAGCGACTTTGCGAGGGGAATCACCATTCTAATTTGACATTACCTGCAAGAGCTATAGATCACTGTGTGCCATTTATCCATTCAAGCGAGCCTAGACAGTACGTTAACCCACCGTGTCATGATGTCACCTTGCGTGTTGATGAGATGTTCGCAAGACCTCGAAGGATTTTTTTTTCAAAGGTCCTGTTTATTTTTTGTTCTGTTTACAAACACTGAATGTTATTGTATTCTTTAGTATATATGTTGTTAATAGAATATTATGTAATCTTTGTAACATTTGATTGCCATAATGTTTTGGTTGTTACTTATGTGACTGTATTTTAATTATGCATTAGTTCATTTCTATGCACAAACTTATTTACTGAGACAATGTAATAGTCATTTTCATAGATAGTCCTGAGTGTTTTTATTCACTACTTAAAATTTTGGTTTTGTTTTTCATCATGGGTTTCATACCATGTTTAGTTAACATATTTATATACAGATTATTTGAATTAATTGTTTAGTGAAAGGTAATTTTAAACATAACTTGTATGTATTATTAATGATTTTGCGTTGAAGTTAAGGACGTATTCTGAAACTTGGTTTCCATTTTTGCTAAATTATGACATTTGATAATTTAAACAATTCGATTTTTTGTCAGTTAGAATTAACTTAAATTTCCTATTAAATTAAATGAGTAGAATTAACAGCGACGGCTGATACTCTTGTTCATTTAAAGAATTTAAATATCTGATTATAATACATAGTTAAGATAAATAATATTACACTTATATATTTATAACTTTGTAAGCAGTTCAACAGTGTGTTACCCCATGTAACGTTTCTGTGATGTATTTTTTTTTTTAAAAGAAGAAAAAAAAACGTACACTTTTTTCATGTATGTCTGTTTAAAGATAAGATTATTTTTATGTTACTCAGCTAATTTAATTGTTAGTTATTAATTATAGCTACATATTACTTAGAAATAAAAATACTATTTTTATTTAACCTAACGTTAAGAAACATTTTTTGTATTGTACCTTTTTTGAAAAATGTGTTTTGGACATTGTGATATTTATTTTTTTTTCTGCGCTAGCGCTAGATTGTATGTTAAGGTTACTATTATGTAGTGACATTAATTCTTTGAAAATGTTGTGATGTTTGGATGAATTTTTTGGTATTTAGCGCTTGACTATGCGTCAATGCGAAACTTGTGTTAGCGTTAATATTTTTGTTTGGGTGATATTTGATGTAATTTATTTTTAGTTATGTATAAGTTTATAATTTAGTTAAATTACTTATTATGCTGTGCTTGTCTTAAGCTTTCTTTTTTGTGTTAGTATATAAATATACTTTAGCATTTTTGTATTTTACAATACGTTGTTACATTTAGATAGTTATTGTTAGGTGTTGTTACCAACTTTCTTTACATTTGCATCTTTACTGTCATCTCTCTTTGTTGACTATTCGTCATTTCTTTACATCTTTTCTGTTGTCTTTTCAATATTATCTTATATTTTGTTTATGCTTCCGTGTTTCATCTTTGATGTAATTCATACTTCTTGTATATTTTTTTTCGTATTACGCTATTTATACTTTCATTCTTTGTATTGTTAAGTTAATTATATGACTTTAGATAATGTAATTGGTTCTTATAGTTCTATTTGTTTTACATGTATGGAATTGTTGTCTTCAATGTCATCTTGTGATTCTATTTGATGCTTATCATATTCTCATTTCATATTTTGTCTTTTTCTCTTACGATAGTTTATTTTCTGTTTAGTTTGTACTATGTATACTTAATTTGCGTTTGTATTAGATTAATTTTTTTGGTATGCTTGAATGAGTATGTTGGATGATTTAGTCGTTATCTTACATTTATTGATGATATTTTTGTAGATGTGCTATGTTCTCTTGTCATAGGTATATTTTTGTAGGTAATTGATAGAACTTCATTAATTTTTAAAATTTTTGGGAATTAATTAAAGAGATATTTGATATAACTTCATTGACCGTTAAATTTTTGGGAGTTAATTTTTGTACGTATTTCATATAATTTCATTAACCTTTAAATTTTTGGATCTTAAGTTTTCAAAAAAATGATAATCATTTTTTTTCCCGGACGGGGTGGCAAACTGTTGCCAGTAATTTTAATGGAAGGGGACGTGATCTGGAAAATGTTAGGTGAGCAGATTAGATTATGGGTTGTCGTGGCTTGAAGACGTGATTGTCTTTAATGTTAGGTTAAATTGTAATAGGGGGGAATTCTCTCGTATGTCCGAGAAGTAAAGTTACAAAGCGTGTGAACGCTAGTCAGTTCAATTGTGGAGGTTTATTCACTCCGAACTGTTTTGAGCTACGGGTGTTTAGCTATTTGTGGCTAGCCCGTGCAAGTAGTGAGACTGAGCGGTGTTTTTTGAACAGCCGGGTCTCGTAGCTGTTTTAGGGGGAAGATGTGTATTCCCGTGGGCAGTGAGTTTGGGCATCGACTGGAGAGAGTCGGCCCCATAGTGTGTGTTCTTGATGGTAAGCCTGTACAGTGCTGAAGATAAGAGGCCATGATTTGTGTAAGGCCATTATTTCCTGAGAGAGGATAATTGTGTTATGTGAAGACATGTTGATAGGTGAGATTAGTGCAGACTGCTGGGTGAGCAGTATTGTGTGTATTTTGAGAAGGATCCATTATTATTAATACAGCGCTTATGTGAGTGTAGCACGGCGAGAATGTCCGTTTGCTATCTTTGAGAAGGATCCATTATTATTAATACAGCGCTGATGTGAGGAGTATCTGGAGGATACCATATTTATGTTAGCACGGCGGGATGTCCGGTTGCTAACGGATCCATTATTATTATGAGAGGAGTATCTGGAGGATACCATATTTATGCAGTAGCACGGCGATGATGTGAGCCGTTTGCTATCTGTGAGAAGGATCCATCATTATTAGGATAGCGCTTATGTGAGGAGTATCTGGAGGATACCATATTTATGCAGTAGCACGGCGATGATGATGTCCGTTTGCTATCTGTGAGGAGGATATTTATATTTATGTTAGCACGGCGATGATGCCCGTTTGCTGGGATCCATTATTGGAATATTATAGCGCTTATGTGAGGAGTATCTGGAGGATACCATATTTATGCAGTAGCACGGCGATGATGATGTCCGTTTGATATCTGTGAGGAGGATATTTATATTTATGTTAGCACGGCGATGATGCCCGTTTGCTGGGATCCATTGTTGGAATATTATAGCGCTAATGTGAGGACAGGTGGATAGCGCTGAGTTGAGGAGTATCTTTAAGGAGGCTATGGATATTGTAGTATCTGCATGACTCTGAGATGTGAGGAGTACTTTATTATTGTATTACTATGACCTGTAATTTGACTATGAGTGTGTGTTCTTGATGATTAATGTAACGTGTTGTGGTGTATTAAACGTCATTAACAGTACACCAGCCGTTTATAACCATCTATGACTTCTACGTGCGTACCTGTGTTGTGAGTGATTGTTCCAACACGCACGCACCCAATTAACCTTCCTAACTGTACCCACGCACACCTCACTTATGACACCAACACACAACAGTAGTATTATTATCAACAGTTCCCAGCCATTAAACTATTTAAAAGAGTATTATCAGTACTGGCCAGTGTTATAGTATTAATAACGTACATTATCAGTGGTGATCAAACTCGACTATTATCAGTTATGTACCCAGAATGAATTAATTTGTTGTATCATTTATTTCTTCATTTTTATTTTATTTTTTATTATAAAAAATTCACAATTATATAAAATGTTAGTTGTATGAACAGTCAATGATATCAAAATAATAATAATACATATGAATAGAGGAGCTTTCTTTGCATTAGGAAATATATGGAGATCAAAAGAAGTCTAGTCACACAAAAATCAGAATCTTCAACTAAAATGTCAAATCTCATATTGTTTGTTTCTGAAACATGGAGAACAACAAAAAACAACAACCAAAAAGCTATAGAGTACGGTACCCTAGACTTTCATAAATGTGTAAAAGAGGGTAGTCTTATAGCAGATAGTGCCATAGGGGAGTGAATGTTAGAGACTTCATATTACTAGGTCGAGCTTCGAGAGTGGGGTTACTAGTTCCCCTCCTCGATGTCTTTGCCTTTTCTAACCCAAAAGCAGTCAGGTATTTATTTACAGCTGCGTAGACTGTAGCGCGCAAGGTTGCCACTCAAGTTCTAGAGATAAACCCAGATTTTCTTCTAAAAAACCCAGAAATACACAGATTATTTTATGCCTCAAATACATGGGATAGACGATGCTTACACAATCTTTTAGTGCAACTTTAGCACAAATAAGCTGTGTGCTACCAATTTTTATTTATTTCTTAATTTTTATTTTATTTGTTATTACCAAAAATTCACAATTATATAAAAATGATTTTATTAACACCCTAACATATGAACTCTTGAAAATGAGATGTTTTAACAGCAACGTACTTACTGTAGTTACATTAACAAAATGTTCCTCAAATCAAATATAAAATGTTAGTTGTAACTTGTTACTGTTGAAACATGTCACTTGTCAGCGACTAGGCATCCATGTCGACAACTTCTCCTTCGTCAAGATCATATGCATGAATTGACAACGTGAAATCTTGATTGTGGAGTTCCAAATTCTTTGCATATCTCTGCCGACAACGTCCTTCACGCACATCTTCAACCACGCTTTTACTAGGATTAAACTTATGACAAACTCCATCTTTGGCAACTGCTTGCTTGGCTAGTATTCGATTGGAAACTGTTTCACACAAAAGCTTGTTGGTTTGTTTAATTTTAACTAATATAAATATAATGTAAATTGAAAAAGGGAGGTCCCCCTTAAACAGTACACACAACTGCTGGCCGAACGGGCGGATGATCAATAATATTTTGACAACGGCTTCTAGGGCAGGAGTTGGAAAGGCCTGGTATCGGGCTGAGGGCGCACCATGGACTGTAATGGTAAGCGGCCAGAACCATCCAGAAAGCAATGGCAAACTACTGGATGTACAATGCCAAGAAATCCATAATGGCTAATCTGAATACTACACAAAGATCTGGTGGTGAGGCCCCCAGGCCAGGCAGATCATATTTAACTGGGGAAGAGATCGTTGGCAGCGTCAGTACAGGTAATCGTGATGACGACCAAAAGCCTGACTGTGTTACCACGGAAAACCATGTCATCGGTCTTAGAAAAATAATCAAAATAGGAACATGGAACGTCAGAAGCTTATACCAAGGAAAACAGTACATAGTGAAGAACGAGATGGAAAGGCTAAACATCGATATCCTGGGCATCTCAGAGCACAGATGGTCGGGCCAGGGACACTTTTCGATTCCATCAGGAGGAACATTCATATACTCAGGCAAAGAGAGAGGAGGTCAGAGCGGCGTCGGCTTCTACCTGTCTAAAAGGACAGCTGCCTCCCTATTAGGATATAATCCCATAAATGACCGCATTGTCACAATCAGACTGAAAGGAAAAAGAAAGAACATCACAATTATACAAACATATGCGCCAACAGCAGCTGCTGAAGAACAGGAAATTGAAGATTTTTACAATGAACTACAAAATGCATTAGAGAAAGCAAATAAGCAAGATATTAGGATAATAATGGGAGATTTTAATGCCAAAGTTGGAAACGAAAGATTAGAACATGAAAAAAGAGTGAAAGGAAGTTATGGATTGGGCCAGAGAAATGAGAGAGGAGAACGCTTGACAACATTCTGCCTAGAAAACAACCTAGTCATCACGAATACTCTTTTTATGCAACACCCTAGAAGACTATATACATGGACGTCACCGGACGGAAAAAGCAAGAACCAAATAGATTATATCTTAATACAACAAAGGTGGCGATCTTGTATCTCATCCATCAAGACGTTCCCAGGAGCAGACTGTGACTCCGACCATGAACTTCTTGCTGCAAACTTCAAGATCAAATTGAAAAAAGTCGTTACAAGCGACAAAGTAATACGTTATGACACAAGCGCCATACCAGAAGAGTACAGTGTCGATATTCAGAACAAATTTGACATTCTTATGGCAGTACAGGAGGAAATGACACCAGATGAACTTGCTAATAACATCAGAGATGTATATATTACAAATGCACAGAGGTTAATTCCTAAAAGAAGTATAAAGAGACGAGAATACAACTCAGACGAAACACTGAAGTTGGTGGTAGAGAGAAGAAAAATGAAGTCCAAAAAAGATACAGAAAATCAGGAGTTGTACAAGGAATACACAAAGCAGATTAAAAAACGAGTCAGACAAGACAAACAACAATACATAAACGACACCTGCAGGAAAATAGAGGAAATGCGCGAACAGGGATTGAGTAAGAATATGTTTTCTGAAGTAAGAACATTGAAAAACAGCAACTTTAAATCATCACCCCGAGCAATAAACGACAAGAAAGGCGACACTCTAACAGAACGTAAAGATATTCTGAACAGATGGAAGGAGTACTGTCAAGAAATGTATACGGAAATAAACAAAGCGGCAGATAACAACGTCATGAATGAAGCGGAACGTGAACCAGAACCTACCATAGAGGAAGTCCGGAATGCAATCAAACACTTAAAAAGTGGAAAATCTCCTGGTTGTGATGAAATAACAGCTGAAATGATACAGACAGGAGGAGAAGGCAGCGCTCGTATATACCATGCATTATGCTGCAAGATCTGGCAAAGCGGAATTTGGCCCAAGGAATGAAAACGATCAATTTACATACCCTTGCCAAAAAAGGGCAACCTGAAACTGTGCACAAACTACAGAACTATAGCTCTTATAAGCCATGCCAGCAAAATACTTTTACAAATCATAATGAAAAGGATGCAACAAAAGCTAGAAACAGAAATAAATGAAGTACAGGCGGGTTTTCGACCAGGTAGAGGCACTAGAGATCATATATTCAACATGAGGATCATCATAGAAAAAAGTGTAGAGAATTCAACGTTGACCTACATACTTGTTTCATTGATTACACCAAAGCTTTCGATTGTGTACAACATCAGCAGTTATGGGCTATTATGAAAAATATGGGATTTCCAAACCACCTTATACAACTCATCGCACTGCTGTACCAAGAACAACAGGCAGCCGTAAGAATAGAGGGGGAAACATCAGAATGGTTTGAAGTACAGAAAGGAGTAAGACAAGGCTGTACCCTTTCCCCTTACCTGTTTAACATTTATGCCGAGAATATCATGAGAAACGTAAGAGATGACCAAGAACACACAGAGTTTGACTCATTTAACATCGGCGGGTACCAGATCCCGGAAATCAGATATGCTGACGACACAGTCCTCCTATCGACCAACCCAAAAGGACTTGAACAATTACTTCTGTCCACCAAAAAACACAGCGAGGCCCAGAATCTATACCTAAACACCAAGAAGACCAAAGTATTGACAACAGACAAAGTAAAGACCAAACCAGAAATTGAAATTGATAACGAAGAACTGGAAAGTGTCAATGAATTCGAATACTTAGGATCAATCATTAACAGCTCTGGCGACTGTGCAGTAGAAATTAAAAGAAGACTTGCAATTGCTTCACATAAGCTAATACAGATGAAAAACCTATGGCAAGGCACAAGCAAAGAAACAAAGTTACAACTGATCAGAGCATGTATATTCCCAGTAGCAACATACGGCTGCGAGACTTGGACACTCAATAAAACAGTTGCAAAAAAGATTACATCATTCGAAATGAAATGCTACAGAAGGATGTTGAGAATACCCTGGACAGAAAAAAAGACCAACAGAGAAGTACTGCACTCACTAAACGTACAGGATCATTGGCTCCTAAATACCATCGCAATAAGGAAGCTGAAATTTTTCGGTCATATAAAAAGACATAATAGTCTGGAAAAAAACAGTGATGGAAGGCATGGTCCCTGGAAAAAGGGGAAGGGGTCGACCTAGACGACGGTGGACCCAGGACATCACAGAGAGTCTGAACTTGTCTTTGGCTGATGCAGGTCGACTTGCCCAGAATCGTGATGCGTTCAGAGCAGCTGTAATGGAGACAACGTTCTGGAAAGAATACGTCACATGATGATGATAAATATAATGCTCAGTGCACAGAATATACACACATTGTAAATGCCAATTGTCAAATATACCCAGATTAATGCAGATTTGGGGGAAAAAAATACACAGAAACCAAGACGGAAGCCAACAAACCCAAATCTAGTAAAAAATACCCAGCTGTGGCAACACTGGTGTCAACACTGCTCCTAAAATTTTGAAATATATCTTTAAATGCGCATGCGCTGGTTTGAGGTTAAACTACTGCATCCGTCCACCCATTCGAGTGTTTGTGTTTACCCAAGACGGCAGGGCGAGACATTATCCGCTTGCGCGATAATTATCAGGCTGACACACCTGATCGGAAATGTTGTAATATTTCCGGGAAGTTGTAGTAAGTTGTATGTAATCACTCATGGAAATATTTGAATGTCATTGTTAATAGAAAGGTAAAAGATCCCGTTACACGCCCTGTTGAGGCATATTGGTAATATGGTGTTGGGCCCATATTTTCTCGACCGTCGGCACACTAGAGGTGATGTGGTCAGCATCACGCCGGCCGCCTTAACCTTGCCAGAGTTGCTCTGGTACCCATTTGAGGCTGGATCGACGCAGGAGCCGTTTGCAGCCTAAAAAAATCCCACCTGATCTGGGGATCGAACCATAGACGAACGAACGAACTTTATTTTCAAAGGGTGAAGAATTGGGCACGCAGGCCCGTCTGACATTCTGCCCTTCCTTTCTCTCTCATCATGTATACTGTATCCTTCCATTCTCACATTTACTTTAAGCATTATTAAGGCATTTATCATTATAAAAGTAATATAACATCAAACATTTGCAATAATCACCATAATTAAAGTATGTTTTAAAATAAAGAAGATATAGATAGATAGATAGATAGATAGATAGATAGATAGATAGATAGATAGATAGATAGATGATAGATAGATAGATAGATAGATAGATAGATAGATAGATGATAGATAGATAGATAGATAGAAAGAACTTTATTTTCAAAGGGTTTAGAATTGGGCACGCAGGCCCGTCTAACATTCTGCCCTTCCTTTCTCTCTTCTTCCATAGTTAATCCATTTATTCTCACACGTATCCTAAATGTTACTTAAATAATAAAATAACAAAAAAGTACAATAAAATAAAATCCCAACATTGTAACAGTACAATAACAGTTACACAGATTTGCAGATGCGTATCATAATTTATACTAAACAGGACAAAATTAAATTTAAAACCTACATATGATGTTATGTCTGCCATCAATGGTACCTATACCTTGTAGCGGTATGGCAGCTTGTGTACCCTGACAATCCCCAGAGCTATGCCAGTGGGAGTTTTACTCCTGGTAGGTTCAACCATGCTGGACTGGTCTGCGTGGGTAGGGGTCAGACAAAAGCTGGTACCCTGGTCCTCCAGGTTGGGGGTTTTAGCACAGGGCCGACACCCCTGTCTGTGTAAAAAATCACACACGTTACGGAAACAGCAATAAATGGAAATACTTTGATGCGGGACGGACATCCGGAGTCTCAGGCTCGTATGACTGACAGTGGTGAAAGCCGAAAGGAAGCCACTGGCATGAAAACGGATGCCCAGACCGCAAAACACGAAACCAGAATTGGTTTTTGGAATGTCAGAACTATGAACGAGGCAGGAAAGCTGAGACAGATTACAGCAGAGATGAGGAATTACAAACTACATATCCTGGGAATAAGCGAGAGCAGATGGACAGGGATGGGGAGAATAAAAACAGCTACAGGGGAAACAGTACTTTATTCTGGTAGAGAGGACGGTCAGCACAACGAAGGTGTAGCCATTATCCTTAAGAAAGGAATGGAAAGGTCTCTACTGGAATGGAAACCCATTAACAACAGACTAATAAGAGCAAGACAGAGGGAGATTCACCAACACCACAATTATACAATGTTATGCACCAACAAATGACAGCGACGAAGAGATCAAGGACGAGTTCTATCAACAGATACAAAAGGAAATGGAAACTGTACCCAGGTACGATCTTATTATAGTAATGGGAGACCTAAATGCGAAAGTTGGAACACACAATAATTATAACGAAAGAGTAATGGGGAAATGCGGCAGTGGAACAGTAAATGAGAATGGGGACAAATTAATAAGCTTCTGCAGTATTAACAACCTGGTCATCGGAGGAACACTTTTTCAACACAAAGAAGTGCACAAGTTAACATGGGAATCACCAAACGGACGAGACAAAAACCAGATAGATCACATAATGATCAATGGCAGATGGAGACATGCACTACAAGACGTGAAAGTAAGAAGAGGCGCAGATGTGGGAAGTGATCATCACCTAGTAGTAGCAAGACTGAAGGTGAAACTCAGAGCTGCTGGACAGTTGCAGTCAAACAGAAAAGATACAACATCACGAAACTTAAGGACCCCCTCACCAGAAAAGCGTTTGTGGTCGACGTAAAGAGACGATATCTGATTACCAAAAGCCAGGAAAGAACAGAGACCGACGATGTGGACCAGAAATTCAACACCATCTCAACAATATATAAAGAAAGCAGCAACTCATGCTTGGGATTCCAGGAAAGAAAGAGCCAAGACTGGATAACACCAGAAACGCTAAACACCATAGCGAAGAGAAAGGAAATGAAAAGGAAGAAAACAGAAGCTAAGTCTCCCAGGTTAAAGGCAATATATAGTGAACAGTACAGTCAGCTGGACAAGGAAGTAAAACGTCAAACCCGTGCTAACAAAAGGACATTTCTGGATGACCTTGCAAGACAGGCAGAAGAGGCAGCACTGAGAAATGAACAAAGCACAGTTTATAAAATAACTAAAGCTATCAGTGGAAAACGAGGTGCAAACAACATAACGTTAGTAAGAGACAAGCAAGGAAATCTCATCACCACAGCACAGGGGCAGGAAACAAGGTGGGCAGAGCACTTCAGAGAAACACTGAATAAGGAACCACCAGAGACTCAGCTGAATGTTCCTGAGGCTGAAAGTGACTTAGACGTAAATACAGACATTCCACGAAAAGAAGAAATTATCACAGCTATCAAAGGGCTAAAAAATGGAAAAGCGCCTGGTCACGACAATCTGAATGCTGAGCTATTCAAGACAGACCCTGAACTAGCAGCAGAACTATTAGAACCACTATTTGCACAAGTCTGGGAAACTGAGACAACACCAACAGAGTGGAGTAAAGGAACAATTGTCAAATTGCCCAAGAAGGGCGACCTTGCAGACTGCAACAACTGGAGAGGAATTACCCTCCTCTCAGTTCCCAGCAAAATACTAGGCAGGATAATCATCCAGAGAATTTCAAAAGCAGTTGACCATAAACTGAGGAAAGAACAAGCGGGTTTCAGAAAGAACAGAAGATGTGCAGATCATATATTTGCCCTCAGGAACATTATAGAGCAGTGCTCAGAATGGCAGAGACAGCTGTACATTAACTTTGTTGATTTTGAAAAGGCTTTCGACAGCATACACAGGGACAGCCTATGGAAAATTCTGAGGGCTTATGGAATTCCCAGCCGCATTGTTTCCATTATAAAAAGCCTCTATTCTAACTTTACGTGCAGTGTTGGATCGAGTAATGTAACTTTCGAAGTGAAAACAGGAGTACGACAGGGATGCCCCTTATCAACAACATTATTTTTGACAGTCATAGATTGGGTGATGCGCCAGACAACAGAGGGCAGTCCAAGAGGAATTAGATGGACAATGTTTTCTACACTGGAAGATTTGGAATATGCAGATGACATTGCACTGCTCGCGCATTCACACCAACACATTCAAGACAAAACTGATAGACTGAATAAGTATGGCCAGCAGGTTGGCCTGAACATCAATCTGAAGAAGACGGAGGTCATGACACTAAATGTGGGCAATCCTGAGCCAATAACAGTAAGGAACCAGAAGTTAGAACAGACAGACACATTTACTTACCTAGGAAGCATAGTAACACCTGACGGCGGAACAAGCAAGGACATTAACAACAGAATGAATAAAGCGAGAACAGCCTTTGCTATTCTCAACAACATTTGGAAGTCTTCCCAGTACAGCACAAACACCAAATTAAGACTGTATGAGAGCTGCGTACTTTCTGTGCTTCTCTATGGTGCGGAATGTTGGAGAGTAACAGAGAAGGAAATGTCGAAACTGTCCTCCTTCCACACAATCTGCCTAAGGAAAATTCTCCGAATCTTTTGGCCAAACACCATCAGCAACCAAGAACTACTTATTCGGAGTAACCAGGAGGACATGCACACCATCATAGCTGGCAGACGCTGGAGTTGGGTTGGCCATGTCCTCAGAAGGGACCCTGATTCCATCGCAAGAACAGCTATGCTATGGACCCCCGAGGGAAAGCGAAAGAGAGGCCGACCAAAAACAACTTGGCGGAGAACTGTGGAAGCTGAGATGCAAAGAATGAACCACAGTTGGGGCACTGTACGAAGGATGGCCGCCGACCGAGCAAAGTGGAAACAATTTGTTGCTGCCCTACAAGACGCCACCAGGCGTGATGGCCGCTGACTGCTTTGACGGTTGGCGGTTATGGATCAAAGAAGAAGAAGAAGATGATGTTATGTAATTATTTAAGAACATAACGAAATTAGGGTGGCATATAATCTGCACTCATGATGTATTTGAAAAGTCTGTGATTGAATGAATATGGACTAAGAGTATTTTTTAAGTCGTGTGGAAGAGTATTCCACAGATGAGCAGCAGAAAAAGCTAAACTTTTCTTGAATAAGTCGAGCCTAGGCTTGGGCATGTGTAATTTATTTAAGCGTTGACTGCGTCTTCCGCTGTATTTGAAAATAGGCCACAGATACGTTGGAGCATTCTGTGACAAGATTTTGTGAATAAATTTGGCTTTGTTGAAGAGAAGGCGCTTTCTTAGTGGTAATATGTTAAGATATGTATATGCGTCTACACACTGTGTGAGGTTTTTGTCTGAAATTAGGCGCACTGCACGTTTTTGTAATGAATAGAGTCTTTTAGTGTTGGACATGGTGCAGCCATCCCAAATTGTGGAACAATAGTCTTGATGTGTTTGTATCTGGGATGTATAGAACATTTTTCGTGTCTCCTCATCTAGGAAATGTTTGATTTTAGCTAACTGGTAAACTTTTTGTGCCGTTTGTTTTGTCAGTGCTTGTACATGCGAATTCCAACTTAAATGTTGGTCAATTATGAGTCCTAGTGTTTTATATTCATTTACATTTTCAATTAAAGAGGTTCCAATGTAGAGCTGAAGTGTTGTTTTCGGCGAGTTTTGTAATTTTTGTCTAGTTGATATTATCATACATTTTGTTTTAGTGATATTTATTTGCATGCAGTTTTCATTGCTCCACTTAATAAGATTGTCTGTGTCGCTTTGTAATAATATTTCTAGCGTGTTGCAACTTTTATCACTAGTATAGATGGTACAGTCATCGGCAAATAGGTCGCAGGATGAGTGCTCGATGTGTAGTGGAAGGTCATTTATGTAAATGGAAAAAAGTAGAGGGCCGAGAATAGAACCCTGAGGAACACCAGTGTCAATAATAGTTGGGCTTGACAAGGAGTTATTGTACCACACTACTTGCTGTCTGTCGGACAGGAATGATTTAAGTAATGTCACTAGTTTAAAGTTAACATTCATTGTTTCTAATTTTCTTATTAAAACAGCATGATCTAACATATCAAATGCTTTCCTAAAGTCTACAAAGATTGCTCCACATATGGTATCGTTATTTATGTTTAGGTGCAAGTTGTCTATCATCTTAGTTAGAGCTGTGTGGCATGAATGCTTTTGTCGAAACCCTGACTGACTGTCAATTAGCAAGTCATTGCTAACTAGGTAATGTAGTGTTGCTTTATGTATGTGTTTTTCTAGTGGTTTAGAAAGCGATGATAAAAGAGAAATTGGTCTATAGTTACCAAGATTACTGTTATCTGACGAGCCAGGTTTGAAGAGAGGATATACTTTGGCAATCTTAAAGGCCGAAGGAAAATAACTTTTAGCAATACATTGATTATATATAAAAGTTAGTGAATCACTAATAGCTGGTGCGGCGTAACGCAGTATTCGATTACTAATTCCGTCAAGCCCTGATGAGCTATTGTCCTTAAGGCCAATAAGATAGTTATACACTTCATTAACTGTCATAAAAGGAATGTCGGGTGGAACTGAGTTTGTACATTTGTTCTTACAGAATGCTGAAAGTTTGTCTAAGTCACTAGAGGAAGGTGGTATTGTGGATTTCAGACTGTTTATTTCTGCTTGAAAGTGATTGCTGAAGTCGGTGCAAGTAAATGAAGTGTTGGAAGAGAATGAGTTTGGTGCATTACGTTTTTTCGCTAAGGTGTTAATTGCCTTCCATATTTCCTTACTATTTGATTTGTTCTGAACCATATTTCTAAAATGATTTTTCTTTTCTTTCCGAATTAAATATTGAACTTTGTTCCTGTATACCCTGTATGTGTTGAGGTCCTTATTTTTGTGCGCTTGATCTCTCTGCCTCATAGCCTCCAACACTTCCTGCGTGATCCACGGAGATTTTAATTGTCGTTTGACGCGAATTTCCTTAGCTGGTATGTGCGTGTCAAAAACATTATAAAAAATTCTTGTCCAGTATTCAGTAGCGTCATCCGGATCAGGAAGTTGGTAAACACGGGCGAGAGGTGCAGTTAGCAAGTCATTTAAAAATAATTCCTTACTGAAATGTTTGAAACTTCTAAATTTGATACTTACATGTTTATTTTTTGGAACTTTACATTTATTCTTTGACCATGTACAGCATACTGGATAGTGGTCACTCATTGCAATATTAGGGACAGAGCATTCTATGATGTTTTCTGGGCAAGTTACGTAGATGTGGTCGATTAGTGTGGTTGATGCTTGTGTTACTCTTGTAGGCTGGTTAACTATTTGTTTTAAGTTGTACGATAATATTATATTTTTCCATGTTAGATTTGAATTATCAACGGGCTGATCACCCGTTTGCCAGTCACTTTGATTACGGAAACAACAGCAAATGGATTGATTTGCCGTTGCCCTAAAGACGCCAATAGGCGTGATGGGAAACAATGGCAAAGAAAACCTATCTGCTGTTGCCCTAAGACGCCACTAGGCGTAATGGCCACTGACTGCTTTGACGGTCGGTGGCTAAGGACGGAAGAAGAAGAAGAAGAAGATTTGAATTGTGTATATCGATGTTGAAATCACCAAGAAGAACAACCTCCTTGACTGTGGCAAATACATTGTCCATCATTATGGTGAAATCTTCGTACCATATAGGTCCTGCACTAGGATTTCGATAAAGATATCCCACCAGAAATGGGCCCTGATTCGGTAGCTTTATTTCCAACCATACACATTCTATCTCTGCTGTCTCTAAGTCGTTTCTGCGGTGAAAATTAAGGGAAGTGGAAATATAAACTGTTATACCTGTCTCTTGTTTTTTGCTTGCGTCTCGCTGAATAGTTTTAAAACCATTTAACGCAATGTCATCGTCTGTTATTCTGTCATTTAGGCGACTTTCTGAAAGTCCAAAAATGTGAAAATTATTACTTAGAATGTATGTAAGTTCGGGGAGTTTACCTAGAAGATGGTAAATATTCAGATGACCAAGTCGTAGACCATCCTTGTGAAGCCACGGTACATAATTACCAGCAATGTTTGTACAGTAAAAAGAAATATATATTTAAAAAAAAAAAAAAAATTACAAGTTAAAAAACAGTTATGCACACAAAAAAGCACAAACTATTTTTACGAATTAATACTTCACCAAGGAAGTGGAATTCAAGGAATGAGAAATTGCAGAAAATACAATATTAAAATAATGAATACAACTAATAAAAAACAATTTCAACTGAGTATATGAAAATTGTCACAAAACAATCAGGCATACAACATATCACACCAGAACTGCTCAACGCAACAAAGTGAAGTTAAACGAGAGATGGAAGAAATTAATAATAGTCACAAGTCAGACAAGTATACAACACTTCACAACTTAACACCGAAAATTCTAACAAATTGAAGCTACGCGTGATAATAAGAAATTTAAATTGTAACGAAATAAGTAATCAAAGAAAATTTTTTTAGAGGATATTAACCGATAAACTATTAAAAGTTCTGATTACACTGACAAACAACATTTTTCTTTCTTATATAAGAATAAGTGTTCTTAGGTCAGTTTCTTGCGCTGATTTCAAATTTGAAATCCGTTTATCTCTATCACGTCGGGTTCTTAAGATATTTGTGAATAAATATATTTTTGGGAAACCGTTATTTGCTCCGTTTCATTTTTACTATATAACTTTTTAAAAATTAATAAAATGCAAAATAATTCTACTTTTTATACTGCTAAAAGATGCATGACATATGTTACGTTATATTTCAAATAGTTACTGTATTTTGAAATAATTCCGAGTGAAATATGGCTTCTAAAAGTTGTAGAAATTCGGCTGATCTGTTCTGTTACGTGTGCGGATATTTTACAGATCGTGTTCACCAGAAAAACTTTACACCATTGCTAAAGAAAGCATATGAACTTTATTTCGATTCGAAAGTTGATGATGCAAATAAATCTTGGAAGCCAAATGCAGTTTGTTCGACTTGTGCAAATACATTGGCAGGTTGGTTACGAAAATCGCCGAAGCATAAGTCGATGCCTTTTGGAGTGCCAGTAATATGGCGTGAATCGACAAATCACGCTACTGATTGTTACTTCTGCTTGACAAATATCTATGGTTTCACTTTTAAAACTAGAAAGTCTGTGGTTTATCCAAATATTGAATCGGTTTCGAAACCAGTGCCTCATGATCCAATCACGTGTCCGATCCCAGTTCCACCAGAACAATATCCGTTGGACGTGAATGAACCATCAGAAAGTGATAGTTTACCTGCTTTAGAAACTAATTCTGACTCGGATTATATACCGGTGAATGATGGTGTTCACTTAATTAACCATTCAGAACTTTCAGATCTAATACGTGATCTCGCTCTCACCAAAGGACAAGCGGAATTACTCGGTTCGCGACTCAAAGAATGGAATCTTTTAGCGCCCAATACTCCGATATCTAAATTTCGTCATAGACACAGAGAACTTGTTCAATACTTTGAGATGGATGATGACATTTGCTATTGCAAAGATGTAAAAGGTCTAATGGTGCACCTCGGTCATGAGCACATAGTCAACGAATGGCGACTTTTCATCGACTCTTCCAAGACTAGTCTAAAAGCCGTGTTATTGCATAATGGAAATTTATTTTCATCAATTCCAGTCGCCTACTCTGTTCATATGAAAGAAACTTATGACAATATGGCTATACTTTTGGCAAAAATAAAGTACAATGACTACCAATGGCGGATTTGTGGAGACCTAAAGGTCATTGCAATTCTCACGGGCATGCAGACTGGGTATACTAAATTTTGTTGCTTCCTATGTGAATGGGACAGCCGCAACAAACAGGAACATTATGCAAGAAAGGTGTGGCCTATCAGGGATCATATGCAGCTCGGGCATAAAAATGTAATACACGAGCCATTAGTTAACAAAGACAGCATCATTTTACCACCGTTACATATAAAGTTGGGGCTCATGAAGTGTTTCGTAAAAGCGTTAGATAAAACGAGCAAAGCTTTCACTTATCTTCCAGAAAAGTTTCCGCTAATTAGCGATGCAAAGATAAAGGAAGGTATCTTTGTAGGACCTCAGATTAGGAAAGTTATTGCAGACAAACAATTCGAGAACTTGTTACATGGTAGTGAACTTCGCGCATTGATGGCATTCAAATCGGTCGTCGATAACTTTCTGGGAAATCACAAATCTGTCGACTATGTGCATATTGTTAAGCAGTGCATAGATGCATACAGAATTATGGGCTGTAACATGTCCCTCAAAATCCATTTGCTCGATTCGCATCTTGACTTTTCCCCTGACAACCTTGGCGAAGTCAGCGATGAACATGGAGAACAATTCCATCAAGATATCGCCGTAATGGAGTCACGTTATCATGGACGGTGGAGTGTGACCATGCTTGCCGATTGTTGTTGGATGCTTCATCGCGATGTACCACATGCCATTCACCGACGAAAGTCGACTGCAAAGAAATTCAAGCCTACATAACTGTTATACTTCTTGTACAAATGATGTTGTAATACTGTATGCGTTGTTAAAAAACTTCAATTGCGTATTTCTAGAGATCCCGACCTGATAGAGAAAAACGGTTTGCAGATTTAAAAACAGCGCATTAAAATTGACCAGAAAAACATAGAAATGTTAGAGAAAGAAAAAAAAAGTTTTTTTTTGTTAGTCAGTGTTATTACCGTTGTATTAAAAAATCAACAAATGTTCAAATGGAGTGAAGGCTGTAGTAACTTTGTTCGTCAATAACTGACGTCTCTGCCGGGCAGATAATAGGGTTGACTTTGGGCAGACATCATTAATGCTTGTCTAAGTGACGCAATGCTGAATTGCATCAGATAGACAAGTTCAGGGTTCCACTGAGGACGATAATAAGAACTAGGGGAGGAAGCATGGTGATCTCTGATTTCTTCCGTCCTTGTTGTAGTGTTGGTAGGAGTATTCTGAGCCTGGGACATTGGAATACTGTTGGTAGAGGTACCTGAGTGGGGCTGTCTTGTGACTAATGGGGGAAACATGGTATCATAAGACTCGGCTTCCTGATTGAAAGTGGCGTTGTGATAGCTGGAAGGCTGCCTGCTTGCAATAGGTGTGTTTCTTTGTGGGGCAGGTAGGGTGTGTGATGTACTGTAATTATAGGTTGAAGTCTCAGTAGATTTCGTTGCATTCTCTATATGGGTTGAGCTGTCTTGTTGTGTCCTTTCTGGATATTTTATGTTTTTGGCCAGGATGCTGCTTCCCAGTGTGGATGTGTGAATTTGATCTCTGTAGAGTCGTTTCTTAGGTGCTCCTGAGTTAGATGTAAAGAATGGAGTATTGTTGATGAAGCCAAGGCTGTTTTGTTTACAATAGTTCTGTAGTTTTGTGTTGTAAGTGTCCGCTGTGCGACGCTGAAACCCATAGCATGGTGGTATGATTGATGAAAAAAAGATGGAGGCTTTGGGAAATTTTTGTTTTATTGTAGCCACCAATCCTGAGGGGTTTAGGCTCTGCTCATTCATGATATCATTAATTCCTACGTGTAGTGTTGTTTTTGTTATCTTATGATTAATATCGAACTTATTAATTATGTCCAGTAGTCTTTTAATACCAGCCCCCGGCACTGTCATAACTGAAACGATGTCTTCT
Organism: Oreohelix idahoensis; assembly: GCA_024509875.1. Classification (NCBI taxonomy): domain Eukaryota; kingdom Metazoa; phylum Mollusca; class Gastropoda; order Stylommatophora; family Oreohelicidae; genus Oreohelix; species Oreohelix idahoensis. Next base: position 45,599 of record JAMPIV010021017.1, on the reverse strand, counting down.
CTTGTAGTGGACATTCTTTCACAATAAATACCCTTCAAGAGGGAGTCACCAATTACAATATGTGTAACGTCACTACGTATTTCTTCACTTGGTTTTCTATTAGATTGATGCTGCTGCCTTTTGTGGTGATCTTTTTGTGGACTGTCATGATGGCTCTGGGATTTGTGAATTTGGTTTTCGGGCACTGGAACGTTGTCTGGTAGGGATGCTGATACCTGCTCATTTTCTGTTGAACAATCCTCAAGAACTTGAAATCTGTTGGTAATTTTGACTCCAATGACCACTGAGCTAGGAAGCCAGTGCACTAACCACTATGCTACCGCGTAAGTAAGTTGTATGTAATCACTGATGGAAATTGTTGAAAGTCATTATTGCCATATATGGAAGACGTAGACGGCGGAGCAAGCAGAGACATCAACAACAGAATGAACAAAGCAAGAACAGCCTTTTTTAGTCTAAACAACATCTGGAAGTCCTCTCAGTACAGCACAAGCACAAAATTAGGATTAGGCCTATATCAGAGCTGTGTGCTTTCTGTCCTTCTCTATGGTGCGGAGAGCTGGAGAGTTACATAGAAGGAAATGTCTAAATTGTCCTCTTTTCACACAACATGCCTAAGAAAAATTCTCTGAATACCATCACCAACCAAGATCTGCTTACTCGGAGCAAGCAAGAGGACATGCACACCATCATAGCTGGCAGACGCTGGAGCTGGGTTGGCCATGTCCTCAGAAGAGACCCCGATGCCATCACAAGAACAGCTATCCTATGGACCCCTGAAGGAGGCTGACCAAAAACAACTTGGCGGAGGACTGTGGAGGCTGAGATGCAAAGAATGAACTATAGTTGGGGCACTGTACGAAGGATGGCCGCCGACCGAGCAAAGTGGAATCAATTTGTTGTTGCCCTACAAGACGCCACCAGGCGTAATGGCTACTGACTGCTTTGACGGTCTGCGGCTAAGGATCAAAGAAGAAGAAGAATGGAAGACGTGACCATTACAACCACACACAGATCTTTCTATGAGGAAATTTTTGAATTACCTATCCAGCCATATGCATGTTTGAAACTATTGCCAGCCTTCGAGATGTAGGCCTAAATATAACGACATTTCTTCTTTTCTCCGGCCGTATTCAGTTACATTTGTTGTGAGTACTGATTACATAAAATTTCCGGTGTCTGCACATTTTCTTTCTCTGCTATCAAGCAGATATTTGCTATTTTCTAATCAACTTGCACTCCTTTCTGTGATAATTCGTCATGTTTGCTTCACACCTGTTGGCTTTGGTAAGATTAGACACAGGTAAAAACCCATATGGGCCTGATCAGTTTTCGTATTGTGACAGAGTATTTGTGTTTACTCAAGAGAGGGATGGTCATAAGCAGCTCTAAAACAAAATCCATGGTGATATCACGAGAAGAAAGAAAACATCAGATTAAGTTGGGAGAACAGGTCCTGGAGCAGGTCGACCACTTTAAATATCTCGGAGCTATTATAGACCGAAAGGGAGGCATCAAAGAAGAGTTGGCCACTCGAAAAGCAGCGGCTGGAAGACTTTTTCAGGCCATAAATCGTGGATTCCTCAGCAAGAAAGAGGTTGGTAAGAAAACGAAGATGGCTGTATACCGCTCCACCTATGTCCCAGTCTTGACATATGGATGCGAGTCATGGGCAATGACTACAACCCACAAAAGCCAGATCCAAACCTCAGAAATGAGGTATCTGAGGAAAGTGGTTGAAGTAACAAGAAGAGACATGGTCCGCAACCAGACGATCCGTCAAGGCCTAAAATCCCATCCGCTGCAGACCCAAATAGAACAGTCCCAACTAAGATGGTTTGGCCATGTCTGCAGAATGGGAGAAGATCGGCTACCACGACAAGCACGGGAAACAAAGAGCCAGGGATCCAGACCTCCAGGACGACCCAGAGTCCACTGGGAGGACAACATTAGACAATCTTTGAAGGACCGAGGACTAGAATGGAACCAGGCCAGGAAGAAGACAGCTGATAGAATGGTCTGGCGCTCTCTCTTCCAAACCTCTACACCTCACGGTAGAAGGGGAACGACTAAGTAAGTAAGTAAATATGATAAATATCAGGCTGACACACCTGAGCGGAAATGTTGTAATATTTTCGGGAAGTTGTAATAAGTTGTATGTAATCACTGATGGAAATTGTTGAAAGTCATTATTGCCATATATGGAAGACGTGACCATTACAATCACACGCAGGTCTTTCTATGAGGAAATTTTTGAATTACCCATCCTGCCATATGCATGTTTGAAACTATTGGCCGGCCTTCGAGATGTAAACATAACTACACTTATGATTGGGGCATGGTCTAAAAGTAAATAGCTATGTCAGGGGGAATATAACCTGACACTTTTGCAAGTTTTAGAACTCAGAAAAATTCACCTCGCCAAGAAAACAACCAGACCTGCCAGAGTTAAAAACAGATTCATATATCAGAGCATCTTGAAGGACTTAAGAGCCCAGGAGAACTACCATTTTAACAAGGAAAACCAGAATCTGCGGAAACTGAAACATTGAGTCAAAGTGGGAACTTACTGTTAAAGTAACACCACCCAAGAATACATGTAAGAGGCATCTTCAAAAGTTGCCTCAACTATTTTCTCTGAACAAGCAGTCTGTGAGCCCAAAGATTGGCGTAAGTTGTACATTTTAAATTCTACATTTTGCATTATTAACATGTGAACTAATCTGTATATATTGACATGTGAATGTTAATATGTGAAAATTGCTAGTGGATGTCCAAGTCATTTGAGGCTGGCAACCTCATATAGAATGATGATTTCATGAACCACCACTGCAAGGACTGGTGACTGCTTTATTTATTGCGAGTTTCTTACAGAGAACTAAAAGCATAAATAGTCCCAAGTTCCATATGGAGCATGGAGGGAATGTTGAAAGAAATGATGTACATACTTATAATATTTACATTTCCAAATCAGTATAAATGTTTGTGTAAACATATTCACTCTAAAAGTAATGAAAGTTTTCAACATTTTAAAACAGAGTAGATGTAAATGTTAAATCTATTCAATTTAAATGTCAAGAAAGTTTTTGCTTGGAGGAATTAAGATTAATTCTCACCGAGCGTAAAGTTCTGAGATAGATGGGATGGTGGAATAGGAGACGGTGACACATATGTATGTGTCGGAAAACTCAATACTCAGGAGAGTATTTGTTTCTCTTCAATTGCCATACTAGTTAGTGGTACTATTTGAGGGTACTATCTCTGGAACAAGTGAAGGTATAAGTGGCCTGAAGTTGACGCTAGACACCATCATTAGACGGGTCTTAGAGATGCGGGACCAGCTTTGTAGACATTCCCTGACACTTCTGGGAATATGCTGCGCCTTTCAAAATTGATCAATGACGAGGTAGATCTAGTCATCTATCTGCAAGGAACCAAAACTCATTGGCAGCTAAAAATACATAAAAGCTCCCAAGTGAAAAGTTCATTTAATCATTTTGAATGTACTACAACCGTAGGTCTCAGACCATTTCTCAAATACACTGTAAACAGGGCTATTCATTAATAAGAAGAATTCCACTGAATAATTCAGGGTGGGGGCTTGAACAAGCTAAAAATCATTTTATGATCCTTCTTCACAATATGTGACAGATCAGATACTAAGTTAACAATTGCTCTGCCTCATGCCACATTGTTCTTGACTTCTGAAATATCTTGTGGGATCTCCTTCTATCCACAACTCTGCCAAGAGTAATATTGTGCAAAGGTAGACATCTTTGAAGACCCATATTAGATACTCTTGAGTTTTGGCCACTACTGCAGAGAACAGGGGAGACAATCCATGACACTAATATTTTACCTACCTAGATGGGACGTTAAGGAAATTGATTTGTATGAACTAGCATCAATATTCATCTTTTTTCTAGTTTTAGAAATGGAATAACTACTGCCACCTGGAACTGTTTTGGGAATTTTCCCCAAATTCCAAATTTTGTTAAATAAAGATGTTACTATTCCTAAGTTACTCTTTGGTATATATTTCAGTAATTCATAGTTCAAGATATCTTGTCCTGTTGCTGTATTTGTTGTTTCATTTATTACATTTTCCACTTCCTTCATTGTAACATCTGCATTTAAATATGATAACTTGTCTGTATTCTCAGTTACTTTTTCACTGAGTTTTGTAATGAGTTTTTTTCTTCTAGTGCTCTCATTCTGACCTAGCTTTTTCATGGAACTAACATAATAGTAGTGCCTGGCCAGTACATTTGCTTTTTGATTGTCAGTATCTGTTCTTTCTGGGTTTTTTTATAGTGAGTATTATCATTTGTCTAGGTCTGCCTTTTATAGCCTTTAATTTATTCCACACATTTGTAAATAGAGTGTGTTTTGGGATGTAGAGCATGACATAATTTTTTCCAGGGACTTTCTTTTGCTTGGAGTATTATTTTGTTTGATTCATTTCTGATTTAAAAAAATTCTCCTAGGTTCTCTTCTGTTTTATGTTTTCTGTATCTTTAAAGAGCTTGTTTTCTTTGTTTTTGTGTTTCTGTACATTTAATCGTCCACCGTGGCAGACCAGTGATAATAGATCACCACTTTGTTGAAAAATAAAGCAGCGAATCTCGACCACTGGAATAAAGTAGGCCTACTGAAAGGATTTACTCTAGAAACAGAAAATTTTACGCAAAAGTACTTTTAAAAAAAAAAGTTATGTACACACAATAGAACAGTCCCAACAGAGATGGTTTGGCCATGTCTGCAGAATGGGAGAAGATCGGCTACCACGACAAGCATGGGAAACAAAGAGCCAGGGATCCAGACCTCCAGGACGACCCAGAGTCCGCTGGGAGGACAACATTAGACAATCTTTGAAGGACCGAGGACTAGAATGGAACCAGGCCAGGAAGAAGACAGCTGATAGAATGGTCTGGCGCTCTCTCTTCCAAACCTCTACACCTCACGGTAGAAGGGGAACGACTAAGTAAGTAAGTAAGTACACACAATATTATGATATTAATTTATCAGAAATATATTCAAGGTCACGATATAACTGGAAAGATTAAGACAGCAATTAAACTGCAACAAAACAAAACAACAGCAATATTTAACCAAGTTATAAGTACAATTTCAAGTACTTAGCTTTTTTAAAAATAACGTTTAGGGGTCGTCGCAAGCATGGTTGATAACAGATAACTTACAAAATACGTCATGTCATGCAGAAAGCCCAACATGTTTGAGGCCGAATTTAAAGTTACTGCCAGATTGTTGGGTATAAAAGGATTTGATTGGTTGCTGGGCTAAATAATATTTTCTGATTTAAAAAAAAACTTGGGCTGGAAAATATTAACATTTTTTTTTAAATTAAAATTTTTTTTTTTTCGATTTTTTTGTTGTTGACAAAATCCGTACAACAACCCTTGTACAGACATACACTGCTCATCATCTCATCATCTCAACCCATAACCCGTCATGGGTCGTAGGGGTGCCATGGTGGAAGCATCAGCAGACAGGGTCCTCCACTGCTCTCTATTCTCAGCAATGCGTACAAGACAAGACATTTGTTTTGTGCTCTTTAACAAATGCGCAAAATTCTTCTATTTATGATGTCTTCCAGTGTAGAAAATGTTGTCCACCTAATTTCTCTTAGATGCCTTCTGTTGTCTGATGCATCACCCAGTCTATGACTGTCAAAAATAAAGTTGTTGATAAGGGGCATCCCTGTTGTCTTCCTGTCTTCACCTCAAAAGTTAGGTTGCTCGACCCAACACTGCATGTAAAGTTAGAGAAGAGGCTTTTTATAATGGAAACAACGCAGCTGGGAATTCCATATGCCCTCAGTATTTTCCATAGGCTACCCCTGTGTATGCTGTCAAAAGCCTTGTCAAAATCAACAAAGTTAATGTATGTCTCTGCCATTCTAAGCACTGCTCTATACTGTTCCTGAGGGTGAATATGTGATTTGCACATCTTCTGTTCTTTCTGAATCTCGCTTGTTATTTCCTCAGTTTATGGTCCACAGCTTTTGAAATTCTTTGGATAATTATTATTGAATTAAATACTGGGCAGGAGAATTTTTATTATGTATGCTTTATGAACCATAATTGCCACTCCTCCAATTTTTGTTATCCTTCCTATCGTTTTGAAAGATTTTCTATTCATGGATAGAAAAACGTGGTTGAGGATTGAGATTTCTTGAATGGCAAATATTTATTTATAATGTTTAGTCATTCCTAATAATATTGGTATCTTTTTTTTTATTGCACTTCTACTATTCCACATGTAGCTGCGGTAGCACAATGGTTAGTGCACTCAGTCACTGGCTTCCTAGCTCGGTGGTCCATGGTTCACTCCTCAGTTGAGGTGGGATATTTTTAGACCGCATACGGCTCTGTGGTCGACCAAGCCTCAAGAATTGGGTACCAGAACAACTCTGGGAAGGTTAAGGCGGCTGGCGTGATGCATACCACATCACCCCTAGTGTGCCGATGGTCGAGAAAATATGGGCCTAACACCATATTCCCAATATACCTGAATGGGCGTGTAAACGGGATCCGTTACCTTTACTATTCTACTAAATGAGTCTGATGTTATGTGCTTCCATTGTTTGATTTGTAGGTTTATTTGAATATAATGTACTGCTCCTTTATATGTGTTATATTTTGATTTGTTGATTGTAGGTGAAAATGTCATCATTTAGGGATTAGCAGGGATGGACATATGAGAGGATGGATTAGACAAGTATGCAACCAGTGTGCTGTAGGGAAAAAAAATGAGCATACATACTCTGCACACAACAGACTGGATTATCATCCAAACCACAGGTACATAATAGGTGCAACAGAACTCTGTACTGTAGCACCAGCCCCATGGCAGCTGAACGACCCTTCTGTCCATGAAAAACTGTTTGGAGATGTCAGGAACCATGAGCTTACTGCTGCCTTTATTAGAGTAGTTAATGTGGAAGTCTGAATGTGAACAAGAAAGAAGAATACCTGTTGCCATTTTTTGAGGGACATCACCCCTAGTGTGCTGATGGTCAAGAAAATACAAGCCTAACACCGTAATCCCAAAATGCCTCGATAGGCGTGTAACGGGATCCTTTACCTTACCTTTTTATTTCTTGAGGGAAACTTAACGTCTATGAGTTTGTCCAGAATACAACGATATCAGTTATGAAAAACATTAACAATAACAATGTCTGTTTGTGGTACCTTTCTCTGTGTGCTTTTCAGTTTCCTTCTGCCTCTCATATTCCGTCACCAGTTTATGAAAGTCAGATTTTTTGGTTGTCATTTTTGTTGTTCCAAGAGTCATACTTTAGGATTGCCCTGACTTTGAAGTTGAAGTTTTTTGTTTTTACATTACACTGTTTCAGAATATGCGTACATGTGAATAACAAGCATGTTCTTTAATCTGGACTTTGAATAGTTAAGCACTCACGGGTTGGATTTAAATATGTCTTAGTGTTCTAATGATGTTTTCCCCTTCTTTTTTTGTCTATGAAGATCTGTCAGAGGAAAAGTTAATTCAGATACCCACAAGTGCTCACAGTCAGTGAAAGAATGAAGCAAGAGTTGGAAGCATCACAAACAGATAAGGTACATAGCTGTTTATGAGACCTCACATAAATATAGAACTTGCAGTATGTGATCATAGTTAAGTTCTGTACTGGCTTATGAGACCATAGATTGAGGTGCTGGGCTTTGATATCATAGATAAATCAGGTATTTATTGATTTTGATATCTAGATCAGTCATGTACTAGGTTGTGACATCATAGGTACATCAAGAATTTTCAGAGTTATGAGATCACTCTGCTTATCTGTTGTTAGTTATTTATGTTATCATTTCATTTATTTATTGCCTGTCTTCAGGCTTCTTCTTCATTGTTCTGTCTCTCTTATAAAGCTATCAGTTCATCTCGGGCTTCTCTCATCACCATACAGTTTTTCCTTCAACTAGGTTGGTAAAGGCCACGATGCTGCCCTGCTCCTCTCATGGAGCCGACAGTCTTTAACCTTTAGCTTGCTGCGGGCGCCACATTGCGCCGAACATAACCTATGTTCTCCATGCTGGAGGCGCAATGTTGCACCTTACGGATATCACCGTTTTTAGCATGAGGACTTGTGTACACGTGATTTTCAGCCCCGGATGTTAAGTTGTAATGTTATTTGCAAGAGAGCTAGCTTCCGTTTCCGATCTTAAAAAAGCGATGGGTGTATCCGCATTTATTTTTTGTAAATTTTTTAAATCGAAATGAATCGGCATCAACACGCGGCCATTTTTGCTCTAATTCTATTGGATTCTGACGCCATGCGGTGGGGATGAGATTTTTGTCTTTATAAGTGCTGAAATCGGTTCTCAGAATATGTTTGATGGCTGAGATGGAAACGAAAGTAAAATGGCATTTCTAGTATGTCATTTGATAATTTTCTATTGGTCAAATGACTTTCATTGAGATGCAAGGGATATGGACTTTTCGTGTGTTGGTCATTTTTTTAATTTTTAATTTTTATTTTAAAATTTAAAAAAAAATTTTTTATTTTTTTTAATATTTTCTGTGAATAAATCTTATGTCTGTAAATTCAAAATATGCTTGTGCATTCCTACGAGCGAAATACTAGCATTCCAGTACATGGCTCTGTAATTAGAGAGCGTTCTGTCTTTTCAAGTAGATTTTAAAAAATTATTATTCATGTTAAAAGGCTTGACACGCAAATGACTTCCTATCCATACCCAACAGACTACACATGCATACTGCTTTGGACCTAGAGCATGATTTCCTTGGTCTCTAGCCAAGGACATTTGTACATGTCAACCGCTTTCTATTAATTTATTTATGAATCACCTATAAAAACCTATACTGCCACTTCTGCATTTCACTACTTCCAGAATTTCCTAGTGGAGGTTTCTTATGACGTCATATGGAGAAAACCTACCCTTATAACCAAGTATCCCCCTCCTCCTGTGACACCTGTTTTTGTTCACTTCTGGTATGCTGTCGTTATCTCTGGGTATGTTGTTCTCTGCCGTGGTTGGAACGTGCGAATCTTGTGTTTTCACTACATAGGGAGAATTATTAAGATGATTAATTGCGAATGTTTCTAATTAAATTTTTGTTTTTTATCTCGGGGGGAAATAACTTACTTTTTGTAGGATGCAGTATAGTATTAAGCTAAAATAAACAAACTTTCAGGTGTGCTTACAATTAGTTTATTTCTTTATGGGACAAAGCAACAAGGACATACAATTTTCATAAATAATTACAAGATTTCAATTAAAATACACAAGCTTAATCTGCAGTAATTATTATTTATACAATACAAGATTGTTGTAATAGGCTATTGTTTGCCATGGAGAAGGCAACAGAGTTAAAAACAATTGGGTTTGTTAACAGTGAATTTATTTCTTTAAGGGGAGGAGCAACAGTGAAATGCTGCATTGTTAGGACTTGAAACTTTTTGTGGAATCTTGGTGTGCTATGGGATGAATGTTGCTGTAACTATTGATAGAAGCTGTTGTAAAACTGTTAAAAAATTTTTTTATATGAAACCATGTTTTACTAATAAAAAATACACCACAAATAGAACATTTTGAGGTTACCCCTCATCAGCCACAGTCACAAAAAAAGGGGAAAAATGAAATATAAAATAGGCTACACACTGAAAGTCTGTGTTGTCATTGTGCTGATCTGTTTGTTTACCATTTTTTTTCAGACTTCAAGATCTGCTGATAGAAAGTTCCCATTCCTGACTGAAAAAATTAAACAAGAACCAAAGTGTGAAGTGAGCCTTACATTATAATTCACTGGATGAACATTTCATGTGATGTGAATGATGATATATCCTTTCTTTCTAAAAGTTTAGGCCTTTGTGTGGGTCAGTATTTTTTTTTTTTTTTTCAGCACCCTTTTTTTTTAAAATGGAGCCACAGTAGCACAGTGGTTAGTGTACTGGCTTCCTAACACCATATTCACGAGATGCCTCAATGGGTGTGTAAAAAGGATCCTTTACCTCTTGTTTTAACTCCTTTTTTTTATGGCATAGGTTGGGGATTTGAGCTACAAATGCCCTGTCCATTTTAATGTTTAATATCTACACTTCTTCCATGTCTTGTGTCTTTAGTTGCCATCCTTAGCTTCTTTCTTTGTTGTCCACCATAATTTTTTAGTGTTTAATTGGTGATGCTGTGTTCTACGATCTTTGTCAACAGCCTTGGTGCTTCAGGTTCTTGCAGTGTGAATTTTGTCAACAATTCCTCATTCGCTACATTGGATATTTTTTCACTTAATTTTAAAGTTGGTTTCATAACTTTCCATTTTTTTACTGTACAATTGCTTTACTGATTGTTTTATATACAACCCACAAAAGCCAGATCCAAACCTCAGAAATGAGGTATCTGAGGAAGGTGGTTGAAGTAACAAGAAGAGACATGGTCCGCAACCAGACGATACGTCAAGGCCTAAAATCCCACCCACTGCAGACCGAAGTAGAACAGTCCCAACTAAGATGGTTTGGCCTTGTCTGCAGAATGGGAGAAGATCGGCTACCACGACAAGCATGGGAAACAAAGAGCCAGGGATCCAGACCCCCAGGACGACCCAGAGTCCGCTGGGAGGACAACATTAGACAATCTTTGAAGGACCGAGGACTAGAATGGAACCAGGCCAGGAGGAAGACAGCAGATAGGATAGTCTGGCACTTTCTCTTCCAAACCTCTACACCTCATGGTAGAAGGGGAATGACTAAGTAAGTAAGGTAATCAACATAGATTTCGTTTTTGCTGTGTTTACTGGCATACGATTCATATTACTCCATTTTGTTAGATTGTCTACATCGCTTTGAAGAGTCATTTCAAGTGCCACGCAGTCATTGTCACTAGTTTAGATAGTACAATCATCTGCAAAGAGGTCACATCTTGAATATTTTAGATGTAGTGGCAGGTCGTTGATGAACATTTCGAAGAGTAGGGGCCCAAGAATAGAACCCTGCGGTGAGGTAGGATAGTTGTGAGGGACAGTGTCTGTATCAAATCACCTCTGAAGCTTTATTATATGACAGCTTGCAAGATGGAGGCGCTTTCACCTCTTCCCTCCATGCTGCCTTGTGGGTTTGACTTTTTAGTCAAAAGCTAGCGGAGACAACTGTTCACAAACTGATGGAAAGCAATGGGAAACTACCGTCGTATTATGTCTTGTATAATCATGAATCGAAACAACTTCCTAGAGCATGACTAATGAAGATAAATGATGGGAAATAAACAAACACAATGTTCTTCCTCTCATATAAACCAGAGCTTTAAAGTAGTGCTAAATGGGAAGAAGTTATGCCAGAATGAAAATCCAAATTACCTAGGCGTTAACTTTGATCATCCTTTGTCTTGGAGAAACCAGATTAAAAGAAACCAGATAAGGCCAAGGAAAAGAATGGCAGTCATGAAAAAACTTGCTGGAACAGCTTGGGGAGCAGATGAGAGTGTGCTAAAGAAGCTATACACAGGGCGAGTGAGACTAGTCCTAGAAAATGGCTTTGCAGCATGCGAACCAGCAGCTAAGTCATACTTCGATAAAATTAATAGACTCTGAAACCAAGCAATGGGAATTGCAACACCTATTAAAGAACTTGAAAAGATTACATACCTTTAACCAGTGGAGGATAGAAGAGATAGCAGGGCCTAGAAACAAGCCGAGAAATTTAGGGGACTACCAGACCACCCAGTATACCATAGAATAAATGGTCTTGGAAGGGGAAAACTCAAGTCAAGCAATTTTGTAGAATCAGCAAAAACAAAGATAAGAGCAGATTCCAATAATACTATATCAACACCTAGCCTAAGCCTATACTGCACACAAGCTCTCAGTCTGGAAACAACAGTGTTTCCTTGAAAGGATAGAAAACATTCCTGGTATTGAGAGACAGAAGATCCAGATTGCCACAGAAGAGAAGAGTCTTAACCACAAAATTCACGGAGAAACATTACCAAAGCAATACCTGGACCCATGCCTACACAGATGGATCAGCAACAAATGCAACAGAAGATGGGGGTGGAGGAGTGTTGCTGAACTTAACCACTGGAACACAAAAAAGACTGTTAGTGGCAATAGAAAAATTCTCAAGTAACTTCATAGCAGAGGCAGAACCCTTGAAAACTACAGCAGAGATCCTAATGAAAGAGGAAAGCACAGAGGGACAAGTTTCTTTCTTTACAGATGCACTGTCAGTAATTGCAACACTGACAAGCCAGAACAATTCAGATCTGGATGACCTAAGTGTAGTACTCCACAAACTGAGAGTCACCAATTCAAACAGGTTGCAGTACAGTGGATCCCATCTCATTGCAACATCTCCAGCAATGAAGAAGCTGACAGGCTGGCAATGGAAGGTGGAGAGGTACTTCAGCCTGATACAAGTATAACTTTTGAAGTGGCAAAGAGTTTTATCAGAAGCAGATACAGGAACAAATTGGAAGCAGAACATCCAGGTCACGCAAAAAATGATGCATATTATCTTCTTCTTCCGTCCTTAGCCGAAGACCGACAAAGCAGTCAGGGGCTAGTACGCCACGAACAGGCGTCTTAGGGCAACAAGAAATTAATTGTTCCGTTACGCCTAGTGGCGTTTATTGGTACAACAAAAAAATTAGTTGTTGTTTCCGTAATCAGAGCGACTGGCAAGCGGGTGATCAGCCCGCTGTGTCCGAACTTGCCCTCGTCCTTCTGCCGCTATAAAACCGTCGCACAGCCGAGACGTCATTCCAGCCAAAATCTTCTCGGGACCGAAGGTCCGCGAAAAAGAGCAAACTGGTACAGGCACAGCACCCATTTGCTGCCTCCACTGCGCTGGGAGGACCCGGCAACCGGGACCACACACAGCCTTGAGAGGACAATGATCGCCTGAAGCGGATGCATATTATACCTGTTCAAAATAAGAAAACAAGCATTAATCTTCAGACTCTGCATGACCCACAACAGATTGGGATACCACCTATTCAACTAGCTGAAGATAGGAACTACCAATGAGTGTGACTATGGCACCTATAACATCTGCTTCAAAGATGGTTGGGAACAGAGAAATCACATGTGGCCATTGCTAGTACCATTCATGGAAAAGTTCTATGGAGATAGAAATAGCCTCAAGCTGATCACTGCTTTCTTTGAACATGTTCAAGTTGACGTCTGAGAGTGTATGAAAGAGAAGAAGTTTGTCCACCATTGTTGATCATGAAATAACTGGTAATGTTTGATAAGTCACCTGAAAGCACCACTACAGCCCCTCCCATTGGAAGGGTGTTTCCCCTAATATCTTCCAGTCAAATGAATTTACATTTTTTTTTCGCAGTTGCATCTGTCCAGAGCCATTTTAAATGTTAATCTGATTGTGCTACATACTGGGATAGTTTATGAGGTGTATGGCCTCCTTCCAGTAAGGTAGATAATATTCTGTACTACAGATTAATAAATGTTCTTTAGGCTTTAAATAACATTAAAAGTGTATAGTTAAGAATTTTAGATTTAATCAGAATATATTTGAAAAAAATTTCGGTCATAACAAAATGATCAGCTAAGCGTCACCCTTAAGACCATAAAGAGGAACTCTGCCAAAATTCATGATATAATTTTACGGCATGTGGATTTATATAGGAACAAACATATTGATTTTGCCTTATGTGCAGAAGATATAATGGTTACTTTCACATTTGCCTAAGCTGGCTGCATGGATAAAACCAAAAGTGGAGTGGGTTCATTTCTCAATGCAGGCTGGAAAAACAACAGGAGGTTGATACTTGGGATTCATGACCCTAGTGGGCCTGCACCCCACATTGAATTTAAATAAGGATAAAGGGCCAAAACACTTTTGATAATCAGTTAGTTGTTGGGCTTGTTGGACAATAGTAGCATAGTAACCACTATCGGCAGTATTGTGTAGCACATTACTAGTGCAAGCATTTTTAGTCCTTGTTTTCCCATTGTTTTATATATTAACATTAACTCTTTCCACAGATTCCATGCTAGACACCCACTGTGAATTTGTTTTGGTCCAACTAATAACATATTTTTCAGACATGGCTCAAAGTACCCCAACTGCAGCCTAAGATGTTCCACTTTCTTCCCTGAAACTGACACTACCATGATTGCCCTGCTACACTTCACTCACACACTAAATAAAATTGATCATTAATTGAAATTTCACAATATTAGACATGCAGTACAACCATTCTCTGGTGTTCCAAAAACAGTTTTGTAAATCGTTAGTCGACATTGATAAACATGCCATTTATATTGATGCTTCAGGTCAGGATTTAAAAAAAAGATATCTTTTTATGTTTTATTTTTAACCATTGAACATTATTCAGCTGAGGCATTTGAAAATACCTATAATTGCTCACCCACTTCCTGAGTTACACATTACAACCTAAGAGTGTTTACTTGCAATAATTTCAGAAGTTTTTTGGGGCTATCAGCTTTCAAGATCTGAACACTAATTTCATTCATTCTGAGGGCTTGAATGAGGAAGATGGAAAAATAGATCAAATAAAACAGCATAGATTATGTGGAGAGGATAAAGTGAAGCATGGTGAGTGTTAATTGTCTTTGATGTTACAATAGTTAGATGCATATTTATGAGACCCAAATCATCTCCAGTAAATAAATAATCAATATTAACAATTCTCCAGACCTAAAAGTCTTTTATATTTGGACATGCGCCCTTATATAACCGACTAGGTTGAAAGGGACGCGCCTCACCAAAACGAGGCAAAATTTTATTTTAAAAAAAAAATCTCCAGTAAATGACAAAACTGTTTAGTTCTGGTTTTCAGTTTTACTGAAAAATCTTTTGTTGCAAGAGAATTGAGCACTCGTCTTTTACCTTAGGATAAATTCCCACCAGGCAATTTAATTTTAAGAATAAGACAAATTGGGGTGGGTTAACTCAAAATTCTTCTTTGTGCACTCTCAGATGTCTACTTCAATATGTTAAAGAAAGCAATCACCAGCTTGAGGCAATTTGTATCTCCACAGAGATTTTTCAGGAATGGTACTAGTGATGTCCATGTGCTTTCTCTATTCCTCATATGTTGTGTATCTTTGAAGTAGATATTTAGCAGCCATTTGATTGATGCCTTAGTTATACTCATTTATAGTTCCCATCTTTAGCTTGTTGAATAGATGATATCTCAATCTGTTGTGGTCTGTAGATTATCGCTTGTTCTCTTCTGTTGAGCTGGTGACATTCATCCTATTTTGTGTGCCCTGGATGTTTGGCTTCCCATTTGTTCCTGGATCTGCTTGTGATTGTAACAGGATGGAAAATTAGTAATAGATGATAGATAGTCAAGATATATTTGACCAACAAGATGTACCCCAGTCTCAGACATGAGCACTATTGTATGGATGACATAGACTATAGTCAGATGATTAAGAACTCTTGTCCAGATGGTAAGTGTACAGATTCAAGAGCTTACCTAGTCCTCCCACTATGACTACTCTATCTGTCTATAACCCTCCACTCCCAAAGGAGCATAGGCCTTCAACAAACACATGCAAGTCCTGTCACGTGCCATCATCTCAAGTTCTTTCCACGTTCTCCTTATCATTTTCATCTCTGTTTCCAGCTCTCTTTTCCATGTACTTCTTGGTCTACCTCTGCCTCTCTTGCCCTGGGGGTTCCAGAACAAGGACTGCCTTGTAATGCTATCAACAGGTTTCCTCAGTATGTGTCCTATCCATCGCCATCGCCTTCTTCTCATCTCTTGTTCCACTGGCACTTGTCTAGTTCTTGTCATCAGTTCCACGTTGGTAACCTTGTCATACCATTTTAATCCCTCTATTCTACGCAAGCACCCATTTATGAAAGTCTGTAGCTTTTTGGTAGTTGTCTTTGTTGTTCTCCATGTCTCAGAGCCATACAATAGGACTGACTTGACATTTGAGTTGAAGATTCTTATTTTCGTGTTGGATCCGATTTCTCTTCATCTCCATATATTTCCCAATGCAATGAAAGCTCCTCTTGCTTTTTGTATTCTTATTTTGATATCACTGTCTGTCCCTCCAACTTTGTCTATATTGCTGCCAAGATATGTGTACGATTCTACATCTTGTATTGGTGCTTCTTCAAGTTCACCCCTGTTTTCCTTACCTGCATTTATTCTCATTATTTTTGTCTTTTCCCTGTGTATTTTCAGAACCAATTGCTGTGACCTCTCATCGAGTGTTTTCAATTTGTCCTGCATCTGATTAGGGTTATGGGACAGAAGAGCCAAGTCATCAGCAAAATCCAGATCATCCAACTGCTTAGTCAGAGTCCACTAGATTCCATTTCTGTTGTGTGTTGTTGATGTTCTCATAACCCAGTCTATTGCTAGTAAGAAAAGAAATGGAGATGATAAAAGTGAATTCACCACAGTTTGATGTTAGTATTGTTATTTATATTCTTCTTCTTCTTTGATCCTTAGCCGCCGACTGTCAAAGCAGTCAGTGGCCATTACGCCTCGTGGCGTCTTGTAGAGCAACAACAAATTGATTCCACTTTTCTCGGTTGGCGGCCATCCTTCATACAGTGCCCCAACTCTGGTTCATTCTTTGCATCTCAGCCTCCACAGTCCTCCGCCAAGTTGTTTTTGGTCGGCCTCTCTTTCGTTTTCTTTCAGGGGTCCATAGCATAGCTGTTCTTGTGATGGCATCGGGGTCTCTTCTGAGGACATGGCCAACCCAGCTCCAGCGTCTGCCAGCTATGATGGTGTGCATGTCCTCTTGCTTGCTCCAAGTAAGCAGATCTTGGTTGGTGATGGTATTCGGCCAAAAGATTCGGAGAATTTTTCTTAAGCATGTTGTGTGAAAAGAGGACAATTTCGACATTTCCTTCTCTGTAACTCTCCAGCTCTCCGCGCCATAGAGAAGCACAGAAAGCACACAGCTCTGATATAATCCTAATTTTGTGCTTGTGCTGTACTGAGAGGACTTCCAGATGTTATTTAGGCTAAAGAAGGCTGTTCTTGCCTTATTCATTCTGATGTTGATGTCTTTGCCTGCCCCACCGTCTGGTGTTACTATGCTTCCTAGGTATGTGAAGGTATCTGTCTGTACCAGTTGTTGATACCTTACTGATATGGGCTCAGGGTTGCTCACATTGAGCGTCATGACCTCAGACTTCTTTAAATTGATGTTCAAGCCCACCTGCTGGCTAAATTTATTAAGTCTATCCGTTTTTTCCTGGATGTGTTGATGTGAATGTGCCAGCAGTGCAATGTCATCTGCATATTCCAGATCTTCCAATGTAGAAAATGTAGTCCATCTTATTCCTCTTGGACTGCCCTCTGTTGTCTGGCGCATCACCCAGTCTATGACTGTTAAAAATAGAGTGGTTGATAATGGGCATCCCTGTCGTACTCCTGTCTTCACCTCGAAGGTTAGGTTATTTATATTACTAGACTATAAATGTCTTGTCTGTTTCATCAATCAACACAGGATCTGGATTCTTTTAATGTGGCCATTTGTCTGTTTACATATGTAAATGTGACTAATGCTGATACATGATATACAATATTATCCTATACATATTTTATAACACACCAGATCTATTTACAACACAAATGGTATGATGCACTTAGTAACCCTTCAAGCCAGCTCTGATAATGTATAAAACACAGCTAAGCGTGTGCTTGTGTAGAATAGAAGGACTGAAATGGTATGACAAAGTCACATATGTGGAACTGATGACAAGAACCAGACAGGTGCCAGTGGAACAAGAGTTAAGGGGATGGCAATGGATAAGATACATTGAGGAACCTGTTGATAGCATTACAAGGCAGTCCTTGTTCTGGAATCCACGGGCAAAGAAAGGCAGAGGTAGACCAAAAACACATGGAGAAGAGAACTGGATACAGAAATGAAAATGATGAGGAAAACAAGGAAGGAACTTGAGTGCATGGCATGGACAGGAGGACTTGGCATGTGGTATTGATTGACTGATTGAAGCTAAACAGTCACCAAACAATATTTCACCAAATTACAAACAAAATATTGAATACTTAGCTTATTTCTGAAATCCTGAAACTTGCATCTGGGTGTAGTTGCATGATTGTTTTATGAAAGACAGCTAAAAAATGCATACCTTGTCACCAAGCATGGAAATTGAATGAGAAGTTTGAGAACAGTCAGTGAATTTAAACTTAGGACGCACAGAGGCCGACCAAAAACAACTTGGTGGAGGACTGTGGAGGCTGAGATGCAAAGAATAAACCAGAGTTGTGGCAATGTATGAAGGATGGCCACTGACCAAGCAAAATGGAATCAGTTTGTTGTTGCCTTACAAGACACCACCAGGCGTAATGGCCACTGACTGCTTTGATGGTCAGTGGCTAAGGATCAAGGAAGAAGAAGACGCACAGCCAAAAAACATTGAGTATGACTAGAATTTGATTGGTTGCTTGGTGAGATCTCATTTTAAAAAAAAAATAAGCAGAGAAATTCTGGGATTTAAAAAAAAACAGACCTTAAGAATTAAGCTAATCTTTTAGTCACTTTTTCCCCTGTATAAATCTTTTGTATGGCCATATACAGCTAAAAGTGTTATAAAGCTTGACATTGTAGGTGAAAACCATTCAAGATGACTGGTATGCCACATTTTTGTTACCTTAGGTTAATGTTCTTGTTTACTTATTGATTTGCTTTCCTATAACAGAAGTACATGAGTGTTGAGAAACTAACTCTATGGTTTGGCTCGGGTTCATGTCTCTTGTTGGTAACAGTGTAAAGTGTGTGAGTATATAATTATTCTGTAGCTTGCTCTGGTTTGGTGGCTGTAACAACTAGGGTATGAACAAGAGCGTGAACGAGTCAATAGTCAACAGGATTGACAAGGCTGAAGTAGCGATCAATGGTCCATTACATTTATTATCAATGATGCACAAGTATATGAAGACAGTCCAACAGTACACATACGACTTTACTCAGGCACGCCACGTCAAGATATGCTTCAAGTATCAGAGATATCGCAATATCGCAAAAGAAACAACTTTTCCATTTTTTTTACCCCATGGACAACAGCTGTATAACTCTGCCTAAATACAGCTCCAGGATCATCTGCCGATCCTTAGCATATACACATTTTCTCACGTCCACAAAAAACATTTAATAAAGGCCCATATTCACCATGGTCATCAAACACTTGAAGGCTAACATATAGGCAGAATGCTAACACTAGTCTGCTGCCCAGCCTCAGTTGCTTATTAGCATTTTATTACTTTCACCAAACAGTTACATCAGGTCACAAATCCTGTAACATGGTCTCCTGGGTATGAAGATAGAACTTCTGCTTAAGCCAGTCCAAATTTCAATTAAATTTGTAGTACATTTCAGTTATGTTTGTGATAGGATTCAGTTTTTGTGTATTTTTAATAACTCCCTTCTATATTTCAGAGGTCTACCCACATAAGCAGTGCTGCATAATCAACTCAGAAGGTACTAACAAAGGCAAAATAAATACAAGTACATTTAATGCCCAAGATTTGCAACTTTTGGTGCATCGTAAAATAATTACAGAGGACAAGAAAAGAGAACTGTGTTTGACATTTGAGATGAGATGTGGAGAATTACAGGACCAAATCAATGTAGAGAGCTCACAAAAAGGAAGACGTACAGGAAGGAAGCCTCATAAGTGTGATGATTGTGGTTTTAGTTTTAGTCATTTTCATATGTTGACAAGACACATGAGAACACATACACACGAGAAGCCTTACAAGTGTAATGTTTGTGGATTAGGGTTTAATTGCAAAGGAAACCTGAGGAGTCATGAAAGATTACATACAGGAGAAAAACCTTTCAAGTGTGATATTTGTGGTAAATCATTTACTCACACCCAGAGCCTCAAGATACATAAAATATGGCATACAGGGCAAAAACACTACAAATGTGATGTTTGTGATAGAAACTTTGCTTATAGTAGTGGCCTGAGGGAGCATAAAAAGATACATACAGGAGAAAAACCTTACAAGTGTGATGTTTGCGGATTATGTTTCACTTCCAATGGTAACCTGAAGGCACACAAAAGAAAACATACCGGAAAGAAACATTACATGTGTGACATTTGTGGTAAACTATTTACTAGCAATGGGTATCTTGTGATACACAAAAGACGACATACAGGAAAAAAATCAAACAAGTGTGATGTTTGTGGTAAAAGCTATGCTGATGATTATTATCTGAAGATGCACAAAAGAATACATACAGAAGAGTACAAAAGAAAATCAATAGATAAGCCACACAAATGTGATGTTTGTGGTTTTGGATTTCCTCAGAGGAGTAGCCTGAATAGGCACAAATTAATGCATACAGGAGAGAAGCCTTACAAGTGCGATGTTTGTGGATTTTGTGTTGCCGATGGTGGAAGCCTTAAGAAACACACAAGAAAACATACAGCAGAGAAACCTTATAAGTGTGATTGTTGCAGTAAATTATTTAGGCACAATGAGAGCCTCACCGTGCACAAAAGGAGGCATACAGGAGAAAAACCTCACAAATGTGATATTTGTGATAAAAAGTTTACTACTGGTGGTAACTTGATGAGACACAAAAGGGTACATACAGGAGAGAAACCTTATAAATGTGATATTTGTGGATTAAGTTTCACTCTCGGTGGAAACCTGAAAAGACACACAAGAAAACATACAGGAGAAAAGCCTTACAAGTGTGATAGTTGTGGAAAATTATTTAGTTACCATGAGAGCCTCAAAATACACGTACCATGTCATACCAGAGAAAAATTACACAAGTGTGATGTTTGTGATAAAAGTTTTGTGCATTATTTTAGTCTAAAGGTGCACAAAAGACTACACACAGGAGAGAGGCCATACATTTGTAATGTTTGTGGTTGTGATTTTACTAATAGTACTAACCTGAAGAACCACATAATGATACATACAGGAGAGAAGCCTTACAGATGTGATGTTTGTGGCATAAGATTTAATCACAAAAATAACTTAAAGACACACCGAAAACTGCATCAGATAAGAAGTTCATGATTGAAAACTTTGGTAATACAGGTGACTTATTTTTGTTGTTGATCAGAATTGGCATCATTGCAATCATAGGCATTCAGTCTCCCTCCGTGAATGTTGAAAGCTATGTATGTTGATTGTTCCAATAACATACTGGTTGTATACACACATGATCTATTTACATTCACATGATGATCACTCTGTTCTCATGCAGGGGATAGTTTTTGTTTGTAATTACTCACATATAAACTTTTACCTGCATCTTATCAACAGAAATATAAGCATGTACCTCATTATCACAGTATGGTTATCTCTTGTGCAGTCTTAAACTGTGTGCATTCCCTCATTTAGAACCAGCTCCAATATTTCACATCGTAACCTTGAAAATGTGAGTACACCCAGCACATAGTTGATTACTGACATGACTAGCTGATAATATATGAGTAGCAGCAGTCTCTGCACCAGTTATGCAGGCACCATTGTTTTTAGTGGCATCAGACCACACTTGCATTTCTGTATGCTTTGCTCAACATGGTACTTGTACGATAGCCCATGATCCAGTTTTACTACTAGATTTTTCAGCTTGTTCTGCCATTCAGTGTTCTTCCCACTAAAACTACTATCTTTTGTATACATTTGACCACTTCCAATCTATCCAAACCAGTCATTTAAAGGAGTATAACACAGGTTCTGTTGGTTGATTGAACAGTGTATTAAATTGGCTGTATAATCATGATATTGGATCTATTTTTTAATTTGTGAAGGATGTGAATAATTAAATATGGATCGCTGAATCATCTCAAGTTTTTACCAAAGTTATTATTATTGAGATTTATGTTTCTGACGTTGAATGTGACTCACTGTAAAGTTACTGTTCACTCTGCAGTTTGATAATGAACAGATTCCACAGAGCAAGACTTACATGAGTTATGTATGCGGTGCTTGTTTTATTGGTGACATCACATGACTGAGAACAAGAACAGGAGAGAAGCCTTCATCATCATCTTTCTCTTTTCACGCCTTATGAATCATGAACCAGCACTGCTACTGGTCCTCTTGCAGGAAACCTGCACCAAACTTCTCATGTTTTTTAGCAGTGGTTTTTTCTGGCAATTTGTTTTACATGATGAGGTTGCCAACCTCATGTACAACCTCATATTAGTTTACCTAATTGTACACAAAAGCCCATTAACCCTTTGAACCCTGGCCACCCAGCCTGTAAAATCCCATTCCCCTGGGCTCCTGAGCAAAAAAATGCACAAAACAGACACATAAGCAAAACTAGTTACTGTGACACAACAATATAGTCAGTTTTAACTATTATATCTCAAATTGACTGACCTGATCATCTCCAATATTCCTGCTTAGTGTGCGAGTCCTCCCAGCATGTAGACCCTTCCTTTAGGCACAGATAGCTTTCACAATATTTACACCAGAATTTAGTCTTCACTTTTTTGAATGGTCTGTCTTTGTAGGCCATGTCTGGGAAGTCACTAACATGTTTGTTGAATTTGTATGCACACACAACACAAATGTTATTGCCAGTAGCTTGTGGAGACACTTGAGGATGATGCAAGCCCACATTTTGCAGCCTCTGATGTGCATCAACACGGTTGTGAAGCTTCATTGCCGCTGTTCTGTAATCGCCAATGAGTGATAAACAGATTTCATTCATGAACATACAAACTTGGTCGTTGACATCGCAGCCACCCATGAAAGTATTGTAGTCAATACAAAGTTGTGGAGTTTGAACATCCACAGTTGTTCCATCCTTGTTTCTCCTTCTAACAGTTCCCATTTCTGTTGGGTTATGATAATTAGATATAAAATTGATGGGTCTTTGGTCCATCCATACAAGGCAAACAATGTTATTGAAACAGACAAATTCTGATTGGCCCCTGCACATTTTCTTCTTTCCTGACAGTTCTTTTGGATAATATTTCCTATTTGTCATTGCTGTCCCTACTGCAAGTGTTCCATAATCACTGTATAACTTGTCAAAGAGAGTTACACTGTTATAAAATCTGTCCATGACAAGAATATGGTTTTTTGTTTGCCAAATCACCTGAAGTCAAAATCCTGATGACGACACTACCAACAACACCGAGTTCTGGAATAACATCCTCTGTTTTTCCAGTGTAAATTTCCAAATTTAGAATATAGCCCGAGCTCGCTTCACATGCCATGTAAGCCTTTATTCCCCACTTTACGGGCTTTGATTTTATGTATTGTTTGAAGGCAAGTCTGCTTTTAGTGGGGATCATGCCCTCGTCTAAACTCAAGTGTTGTGAGGGTGAATAATAATATCGAAATCTTGGAAGCAACAAATTCAGCATGGGCCTTACTTTGTACGGTTTATCTGCTTTATCCAGAGCAGGGTCCTCTTCATCTACAAGATGAAGAAATGTCCATATAGCAAGAAAGCGATCGCGTTCCATTACAGTGCGAAATCCAAGAGTTAGCGAAATGAAGTTCGAAGACGAGCTGGACCAGTAATCTTCGTAACGTGGTTTATTCACACTGTGCTCCATTTGAAGACGCAGTCCAAAGAATGCTGTTACCTCTGGCACTGTTACATCTTTATAATCTTTAGCATAGTAGCTGGTTGGCTTTTTGCTTTTTACTTGCTCAGCACGTCTGTTTGTCTGCTCACACAAATTGTGCCAGAAATTACTGTCGAGGAAGAGTTCCAAAAATTCAATGGCTTTACTCTCAGGAGAAATGGAATCTGGAATATTCTTAGGGCCTATCTGTTCCACAAATGTTGTGTCTACGGTAAACATAGGTCTAAATATATTTGCGGTAGACCAGCCTGTATCAAATTTACTTGATACATTGTGTGGGATATGCCCCTTTCCACGCCCCTGCACCATAGCCCGATCCCCTGAGGGGCCAGGAACAGGGTTAGAACTAGCTTGATCATAATCTGATTCACAAGATTCGTCACTGGATTCATTTTCGATGTCACTTTCACAATAATCACCATCTAAATCTAATTCATCATCCTCCGAATCATTGAGCACAAGTTCAACAGCTTGTTCCGTTGTTAGCCTTTTAGAACGGCTATTTCCTGGGTTTTCAACACGCCTTTTCATTATGAAAACAGTTAAAAAATTGCAAAATATTATCACGTCGTGGGCGCCGCCATTTTGGTATAACATTCCACAAGACATGTGTACTTCCTGACGTCATTATTTATCACACATTTCCATTCCGGCCCCGTACTGCTAAGCTAGGTGTGTCAGGCCGAAAAAGCGGTCGCTCGGGGTACGGATTATTTACACACGGACCGAAATTTCGGGACCTCAGGTTCAAAAGGTTAAGGACATAAGCCTTACAGATGTGATGTGTGCGCTGTAAGTTTTAATCACAGTGGTGTCCTGAGGAGACACAAACAAAAACACTTAGTAGAGAAGTTGTACAGATGTAATGTTTGTGGTATAGACTATTCAATGTGGTCAGCTAAAGAGACATCAATAATCCATACAGGAGAGAAGCCCTATCACTGTGATGTTTGTGATTTTGGATCATCACAAAACTTTTGCACAATAGAAAACATATGAGTGAAGGTTTACAAAATGTTATATTTTTGATGTACAATTTTCTCAATATTAAAGCTTGAAAAATACAGAGAAATTAAGTCTTTCAAGTATAGTGTTTGCAGTTGAGTCAGTAGAGTTTACTCAAATTTCTGCACTGGAGAAAGAGAAAAAAAATTAAAGTAATGAAAACTCAGATTGATGAACCACTTATTTAATTTTTTTTTTGGGGGGGGGGGGTGGGGGGGGGCGGGGGGGGGCGCGAGGGTAAAATTTTAAGAACGTGCAGTCTTATACTTTATGTTTGTACATGAAAAATAGAGTAATGACAAATGGAACTACATAAAACACATGCACACACACAGATTCAAATAATTTGCCAAATTGTCAGATGAAAATGCACCACTGACATAAACAACGAACGAACGAACTTTATTTTCAAAGGGTTTAGAATTGGGCACGCAGGCCTGTCTAACATTCTGCCCTTCCTTTCTCTCATCTTCCATACTGAATCCATTTATTCTCACATGTATCCTAAATATTACTTAAATAATAAAATAACAAAATAAAATAAAATCCCAACATTGTAACAGTACAATAACAGTTACACAGATTTACAGTACCTTATCATAATTAATATTAAACAGGACAAAATTATCTTTAAAACCTACATATGATGTTATTGTGGTGATGTTACGGGTGTTGTATCCACCTACGTGTACACCGAGTGAGGTCAAGCTGTGTACATCCCTGAGTCTAATTGTTGAGAGTTTATGTATTCTCAGGGTACCTACGGTGCTACCACATTTAGATCTCACTCGGGCTATATTTTTAGGTTGTATGTTAAATTTGCTACGTGTCTAGGGTACTGTGAGGGTGATGATGTATTAATACAACATACACAACTAAAATTTAATAATATCGAATGAACAAGACTTTGGGTAAAATTTGGCAATCACGTATAGTACCATTTAATTTTTTCTGACCCTAAATGATCTGGGTCAGGACTGTTAATTCAAAATAAGAAATGTGCATTTATACAATAATTAATAACTAATGTAGGTAATCTGTCTATAAGAATGAAAATGCTATCTTATTAATGGATATGTATTCCCCTCTTTTTATCTTTACTTTTAATAATCGATAAGTGATGGTGGGTTGGGGTGGATCATCATCCACTCTATTGTTTTCAACTTTTATTACAATTTTATAAAGTGGATATGATCTCAAGTGCCGACTAAGTGGCACTTATCTTTAAAATATGTTGTATAGTGCTGATGTGGTTCTTCAGTGACCATGGACCTGTCTCTGGGAAGTCCTGGCAGTACCAGTGGCAGGGGGCTTATATTTTGCTTGACAGCTCCTCCTCACACACCATAAGGCCTCACTAGGAGTTCAGGGTCTGACTTTTAAACACGAGATTTAACCCTGGGAAAAGAAGGTATTTCCCCTTTCTGTACATCACATTCAAACTAATGAGTATACAGGTTAAAACATGGTACATTTAAAACAAAGAGTGTCAGCTCTTTACGACAACCCATTTCATCCATCTTAATTTTAATATGACAGTGGACACCAGTATTTACATGCTTCTTTCAGATAATTGCAAATCCACTGTCATTTCAATATTGATCTTCTTCCATCTGATCAGGTGGGGTATACACTCTCCTTCTGGCAACTTATATTTATTTTCTTTTCTCAATCATTTTATATAGGTGTTCAAGTGTCAATTGAACACTGAGTTACATTAAAGAATTTCCCTTAGTCTCTTGACTTACTGTCGTAATAGTTTGTTACTGTATTTTTCATCCTAGTAAGGTGAATAATTGGGTCTATGCTTGCGATGTCAGGTTGATTTGGGATTATCTCCCTTTTGGGTCATTGTGTTAAGTTCAAAAGTAAACTGTTCGGGGTTTCTGCCCATGCTGAGATTTGAGCGCCAAGTTGAGTCATAAATGTAACTGTCTTTTTCTCTTGTTGAGGTGAACACTGGCACAAGACAGTATACATGTTGTTAAGATGTGTAGTACTTGTAATGAGGAGCTGAGTGTGGGTGCAAATGAAGGCGCGAATGTGTTTAGGCTCGTATATATTGTGTAATGCAACCCATACACTCACATGCAGTAGTCAAGGATGCTTGAACACTGCTGGCACGTTTAAAAACATTTATTGACGACAACACACATAGCATCAACAGGAACAGTCAGTGTAAACAAGGTCATGCTGACCGGAAATCGTTAGGTATACATCAGGCATTCAAAAAGGGCTGGTAAACATTCCAATATTCGTACATGGTCAATAATAATGTTCTTCGATGACAGTTACTAATGCCGCTTTGGTATCTTGACTGAACGCGTCAAACACCTTCATAACTTTGACATACAGGTACAACTTGGCATCCCCGCCAATTGCACATTATCAGGCTGTAATAGATTAGCCTTAGCACAGACCTCAAAATGGCGTCACCTGTGTACTTCTTGCAAGCAGGATAACATCAACCCTGCCATGATGCTTATGTAGATATAAATACCGCCAATCTGCGGTTCCTATGATATAACTTCCTCACTGGACTTCTGGATAACTTAAAGACTGATAGTCTTGGATGGCTAACTTGAGCACAAAATATAGTTCTGTATTTTAGGACCTGAGCTGTTATCACAGACTGGGTAAACCTTTAACATGTTCTGCCACCAAGCGCGTAATAATGTAAGAAAGGTCGGTGTTACCTTATACAGAATCCTCAGAACACAATAACGAATTCTGTCGTCATTCCGACGCACAGAGAATCACTGGGGAAAACTGCCATCGCAGTCACTTCGAAGATTTTCCCCAAAAACACAATGGACCTTTGTCCCTCAGAAGCCAGCTAACATCTTGGCCAGACGGAAGTCACTCAACTTGGCGCTCAAATCTCAGCATGGGCAGAAACCCTGAACAGTTTACCTTTGAACTTAACACAATGACCCAAAAGGGAGATAACCCCAAA
Organism: Oreohelix idahoensis; assembly: GCA_024509875.1. Classification (NCBI taxonomy): domain Eukaryota; kingdom Metazoa; phylum Mollusca; class Gastropoda; order Stylommatophora; family Oreohelicidae; genus Oreohelix; species Oreohelix idahoensis. Next base: position 18,078 of record JAMPIV010021017.1, on the reverse strand, counting down.
TCAACCTGACATCGCAAGCATAGACCCAATTATTCACTTTACTAGGATGAAAAATACAGTAACATTTTACTACACCCCCCCTGTAAAAAAAAAAATGAAAGACATTTTTTTTCTTCAAATATATTCATGAGCAAGGTAGCACGATTCTCAATTATGTGCTCATGAAAGAATGAACCTACTATCAGGTACAATGGACGCACAAATAAAGCGTCTGAAGAGGATACGAATCATCTCCCAACATAAGAGAAAATATTTCTCAAAGCAAAACAAATTCAGGAGGTATCATTAAAGAACCTAAGTTGCTGGCAATGCCAAGACACATATCAAACGTTATCAAATACTATAATTATAGCAGTATACAAATGTCAATATACAACTATCATGAACTACAATGCTATATTAGCAACATATTACTAATGGATGGACAAAACCAAATTTGTTACAGTCATTATATATTATCCAAATAGTAAAACAATTGTATTACAATATTTTACAATATACGGAACAGACCTAAGTCTGAAAGTGTATCAGGAATACTAGGACACAGGATTTAAATGGAATCATGTGGGCATCTAGAGAATATGTCCGCCATCACATTATCCGAACCACGGATAGCTCGCACCGTGAAATGGAAAGGCTGAAGAGCAATAGCATAACGAGTAGATCTCGAGCTCTTCAAATCCTTACTGTTACGTTGGGATAAATTAGAGGATCATGCATGTATACGCGAATGATAGCAGGTGTTCATTCAGGACATTATGGTCAGTTCACATAACAAAGCCGGTAGGTGAACAGGTCCACGGGAAAACATGGTTGACATTTAATACATAAAGTCACTTCACAATAGTCCATCAAACATCAAAAGTACATGGCAATGGATAAGCGTAGTAGATTATCTCTGGTCCGTCAATAAGGTTCAAACGTTAGGCATCTTTAAGTGGCAATAATATAATAATAATACAATCCTCTCATCTCCACTCAATTCTGGCCGTTGTACTAAAGGTTCGGTAATCCACGAAAACCAAAGTAATGCGGCAGAAGCAGTCAGTGCAAACCAAATATTAATTGCCTCATATCTCAAAGTTACTCGTAGTAAATTATGGTATGAACTTCTAGATACGTTTATGAACTATCTTGCACATAACGTGACAGCCTCCGAGAATCAACAATGCCACAATATATATTTATAAATCACGCTCCATTATCCCGGAGCTCGAAAAATTACATCTCTCTCTGACGCAAACACAAAGACGGAAAACTCAATTAATTTACACACTGAACCCCACGACATGTGACCGAAACGTCACTAGTTGACCGTCGCTCATCACGGGTGAACGCCTCGTGCAAACCGTAGTTTGCCTACAGGCGAACACAATTCCTCACATAACAATGGAAATGTGCTAGCGTGTAGTAGCATGTCACACTATTTTGACTGCACCCCAAATCTATCCTTAACATATCACCCCCTTCGCGGTGTAAAAAAAACCAAATTTATTTGTTTTTTTTTCCAATTCAAATATTTCCTATGTGGAAATAGCGGCCAAAATTGATTATATCACAAATATTGGGCCACATCGAAAATAATCTAGTCGCAGTCAGTCTGCATAATGTAACTTATCATTAAATAACATGCTAGATGAATTTGTCATCAGTCATAAATAGTCATATGTCCATAAGTAACAAGTCATATACAGTCGATATTCCAATGATGTAACAAAAAAAATACCTAAATGTATGATCACTGTGAGTTTCCAATAAACCTATGAAAGAAATAGCATGCATATATGAAAATGGTATGAGATATATAAAATAAAAGAAAACAAAAAAAATCAAGAATTGAAAATGCATGAATAATAAAATATAATAAAAATAGAAGGTTATATCTCCAACTAACAATGCTGTCAAAAATCCTAAAATTAAGCTTAAACGCAATTCACACATGACAAATCAAATAAGATATGAAGCAATGCGATATGAAATTAATGTAACTAAAGTACATGAATATCTCACAAAAAGAGAAAGAAGAGGAAAAAAAATATATAGTACAAGAACGCAAGTATAACTAATTAACACAATTATTACATTACTTACTTATTCTACTCTAAGTACCTTTTGTACGTTGGCAAGACAAGTAATGTCCAAATCAAACTTGCAATAATATAATAATACTCCAAACTATCCGTGTCAGGACTAGATTTGTAGCATAATATAGCAATCTTAATTAATGTCAATGTGCATTCCAGAATAATAACATGATGTCGTAGTTGGAAATTGTACATGTCTGCAAGTAGTATAATGCTGTTCAATGTACCACTAGTTAAAGTGAATAATGATTATCTCAAAGTCATGTAAATCACAAATGTTTATATGAATGGTTTGAAAATCCTCTTAATGTTCATGTATTCATCGTCCTTTGTCATAATGACTAGTAGTGGATAAACACCATGGCTTCACATATGTATAATATAAAGTCAATTAACTAAATCAATATGAATCTTCAAGTTCGAGCTGTGGGCATCTCGATAAAGCATCTGCGACCACATTTGCAGAACCTGGTATTGCCTCGATTTCATACTGAAAAGGTTGAAGCAGGATGGCGAAATGGGCTAGCTTTGGGTTCTTGTGATTCGCCTTCTTCAATGAGGAAAGGGATTTCTGGTCTGATTGTATGATGAAAGGGGCGCCCAACAAATACTGCTCCAGCTTGACTACCGCCCAGATAACAGCCAGCAACTCTCTTTCTATCACTGGGTACTTTCTTTCTGCATCATTGAGCTTTCTGGATATGTAGAGGGTTGGATGTAATCTTCCCTCGAACTCTTGCATCAGTGATGCGCCGATACCTTTTGAACTAGCATCTATGCGGAGATAATAAGTCAGATTTGTATCTGGTAACCTCAAAATTGGTGGCACAGAAAAAATATTTTGAACATAATTTAACGCAGCCTGGCACTCTGGTGTCCAGTGCACGTGGTTTGGTAAGCCTTTTTTAAGCAAGGCAGAGAGGTCTGCAGTGATTGAAGACAAGTTTGGTATAAATTTACTATAATACTGAATCAAGCCGAGAAGACTACGAACTTGCTTCTTAGTAGTGGGCGCAGATAATTTTAGGATTTTGGAAACATTCTGTGGCACGGTCTGAAGAAAACCGTGACCCACCTTATGTCCCAAGAATGAAATTTCCTCAAAGGCAATAAAGATCTTTGAGGGCTTGGCTGTTAGGTGATGGAGACTTAAAGTGTCCAGAAGAGAATGTAAACCTAAGAAGTGCTCCTCCCAAGTGGAACTGAATAGACAGATGTCGTCTATATATGTGATTATATCGGACCGATGAGAGAGAATTTTTCTCATCATACGGACAAACGTTGCTGGGGCGTTCATTAGTCCGAATTGCATTACGTTCCACTGATAAAGACCCTGCTGTGTAGCAAAGGCAGTGAGTGGTTTAGCTCTGTCAGTCAAGGGAACTTGCCAGTATCCCTTGGTAAGGTCAATTTTAGTAAAGAAACGAGACTTGGCGAGACGAGACAAAAGATTTTCAAGTAGGGGTAAGGGTTCAGCATCGAAGACTGTGATGTTATTCAGCTTCCGGTAATCTACACACAATCTGATATTTTTGTCTTTCTTACGAACGATGACCATAGGTGATGAGTAAGGGGCATTGGAAGGTTCTATAATTCCTAAATTAAGCATTTGTTTTAATTCTTCTTCCACCTGGTGCTGGTAGTGAATAGGGATAGGATAGGGGCGTAGACGAATTGGTCGATCATCTGTAAGGGTGATGTCATGCGAAATGACTGATGTACACCCTGGGATGTCTGTGAGGACGTCTGGAAAGGATTCTAGAAGATTAGAGACTTGGGAATGTTGTTCAGAAGACAAAGCTGGACAAATAGCAATATCCTTCCATGTCTCAGTCGATTGGAGAGGAAAGACAGGTAAGTTCATGGGAACATCAGGAAAAGCCGATTCTTCCTCCTGAATTACCGATAACGCAGAGTAGTGAGTACCAGGTCTAGGGTGGTCATCAACTGCTTGAAAGATGGCTTGAAGATGTTCCGGTCTAGTGTGGAATTCTTTAAGCATGTTTATGTGAAAGGTCTTCCTTTTCCCTTTTATCTCTAAAATGTAGTCAACATCAGAAATGCGTGACAACACTTTATATGGACCATTCCAAGCAATTAAAAGTCTATTTTCTTTCCTTGGAAGCAATACAAAAGCTTCATCGCCAGGCAATAGTTGACGTAATCGTCTGTTGCGATTCTGGAACTGGCGTGATCTTGCTTTAGCAGCCTCGAAAGAAGCTGTAGCCAGTTGGCATGCATCTATAATGTTACGCCGGAGGTTAACGACGTATTCATACGATGACTGGATGTCCTCAGTCATCTCTGAGTCTATGAGCAGGTCCTTAATAAGTGACATGGGACCTCGAGGTTGAGCTCCAAACACAAACTCAAAAGGCGAGAAACCGGTCTGTTCATTCGCTACCTCACGGTATGCGAACAGCACGGCGGGTAAAACCCTGTCCCAATCTTGAGGATATTTCACTGTAACTTTGCCCAATAACTGCTTTAACGTCCGGTTAAGACGTTCCACCATGCCATTGCTCATCGCATGGTAAACACTACTGAGAGACCTGTCGATATTGAGGCGTTTCATAACAGCAGTCATAGTGTCAGATACAAATTGGGTACCTCGATCTGAAAGAAGTTTTCGAGGAAAACCAAGTCTAGAAAAAATCAAGAAAAGGGCATCAGCAACGTCATTAGTGGTGATGTTCTTAAGAGGGATGGTCTCGGGCCATCGAGTGCACATGTCGATACATGTGAGCACATACCTGTGTCCTCTAGCGGACATAACAGGTAAAGGACCGATAATATCTACGGCCATTTTCTCAAAGGGGAGTACAGGTATATCACACGCCTGAATCGGGGCCGTATGATAGGCTCCTCTTGATTTTACCTCTTGACAAATAACGCAAGAGCGACAATATATGGAGGTGTCTCTGGAAATTCCCGGCCAAAAGAAAGAGGACAAAACTCTGGATCGCGTCCTAGAGTAGCCCATATGGCCAGCACAGTGCGAATCGTGTGCATGTTGTAGAATGTACAGACGAAGTTTTTGGGGAACCATCACCTGATGTCTGATTAAAGATGAATCTTTAAAATTTCTAACCAATACATCATTTTTAAGTGTGTACCACTGTTTTGGTGACAAACTATCATCAACGTAATCATTATCTTTGACTAATCTAAAGAATTTCTTCAAAGAGTTGTCTTCTCTTTGAAGTTTGATAAAGGATTGTTTGTCTATCTCAGAGTGAACGTGAAAATCGTCCTGAGTTCCAGGACCGGTATCATCATTTTCCTTTGGTGCCTTGGCCTGGGCACGCGTAGTAACTGCAGCAGCAGTTGATAAATTTTGACGTTCCCATTGAACAATTTCTTCGGGTGAGCAATCATTGCTGCCGTGTATCCGGCCAAGTGTGACATCCGCTATTGGATTCCTTAACAAACACACTTTAACCTTGCCTGTAAAAAATAGTGAGTGAATATCCACCACGGCTGTGGGATAAAATTCCACTGTACCGCCGAAAGTTACACATTTAACAAAGTCACCCGTTGCATGAGACGGATGTACTAATGACTGTCTCACTCCGACAGTCGTGCAACCAGAATCACGGAGTACTGTAACTTGAGTGCCATTCAATAACCCTTTATGAAGCTGTAGTACTCCTGTGCCATCATGTGCTGATGAAGCAGTAACTGCTGGGAGCGGATGACCACATTTTAACAAGGAAGTCACATTAGACTGGAATAGAGTTTGGCAATCTGGACACTGTGAAGCAGTATCAAAGTCAAACGAACAACATGAAGCTGAATGATTAACAACATTGTTGTCTTGCACGTTCTCAGGTGTAGCAGCAGTATTTGCTGAGTTCGCATGGTAGTTCGAATTTGCATTATTTCTAGAGCGTGATCTATGTCTCTGATTATTAAAAGAGTTATTTTGACTCCCGTCATTATTTCTTTGGTTCCTATTGTTGTTTCCTTGATTTCTATAGTCTTGTGACTTATTACGATGTGAATAATTTTGGTTATTGGGTCCCCAGTTATTCAAATTCTTATTATAGTTACCAAAATTATCATTCCTTCTCTCTCCTGAGTTTTGTTGGAAATTACCTCTGTTTTGGGGTGAATAGTTTCTATATGGTTGTCTACCTCTATATGGTTGTGAGTTATTGAATTTGTTTGGTTTGAAATTCCCATCACAACTGTAGGATCTTTGTCTATAATTGTTGTGGTTCCAAGTTGTAGCTGCGGCAACAGGTAAAGCTTCCTTAATATTGTTGTTACTGACACAAACTCCCGGATGTGCATTACAATATTGCCTACATAATTCCTCCATTGAACTCAAACTTGACGGCTTTCTTTCCTGTAGATATTCTCGCAGTGGTCTGCTCACGGAAGACAAGACTTTGTCTCGCAATAACAAGTCCTTAAGGCCCTCATAATTCTCTTCAATGCCGGAAAGTTGTATCCATCTATTAAATGTTAGACGAGTTGCAGCTACAAACTGTGTAAAATCTTTACCCGTTTCAGAAATCATATGTTTGAACTTCATACGATAACCTTCAGCGTCTAACTGATGAAGTTTTAATAATAACGTTTTAGCAGCATCATAATTGCGTCTATTCGGCCCGTCCAATTGGCACAGAGCAGTTAAGGATTCACCACTCATGAAATCCATCAATCTTGTACACCAATGTGATCTATCAAGCTTATTTTCTTCACAAACATTTTCATAGCGTTGTAGGAAGGACGAAATATCGTCTATTTCTGGCTTAAACTCAGGCAAACGAAATTTAACAAAACCGCTATCATGGTTGCTAGAGGAACCTCTACGTTCAGAGTCGTCATTTTGTCTACTCTGATGTTGGACTTTTTGTTCTTCAATACGTAAAGTCGCCATTTTTTCTTCATGTGCTAGCTTTCTCTCTTCTAATTCTTTTTCATGAGCAAGTTTCGTTGCTTCTGCAGCTTGTTGAATCTTTTTCTCCTCAAATTGTCTTTCCAACTTTTTTTCTTCTAATTCTTTTTCATGAGCAAGTTTCGTTGCTTCTGCAATCCTTTTGTTCTCTTCTGCAATCCTTTTGTTCTCTTCTGCAAGTAGCTCTGCTTTTCTGAGCTCTCGCTCTTCATACCGTGCATCTCTTTGTCTCTTATTCTCTAGGGCTTCTTGATTTTCTTTGGCATTGAATTCCGCTTTGGCAAAGTCCATTAATTCCTTCGCCTTGTAACCATATTCTTGGCCCATAGTAATAAATTCTTGATACTCCATTATTTACTTCTTCAGTATCTTACTATCAATATTATAAATTATGTAATAAATGTATCTCAATTAGTCCGTCAATACCAATTCACTAGCTTTGTGCTTTGCAATATTATCAATGCAAATAGATTCTTAATATTACTAAGCAATAATATCAGAATGTATCATGAAAAACCCAAAACACTGGTGAGAGAAAAAAAAATAATGCACAAGAACAGAATTGATGGAACTAAACAAGAAGACAAGTACAAGTGACCAAGATAATGTAATAACAGCAGCAAGTAAACGAAAAAGAATGCAAATGGGAAACTAAGGAGAAACAACAAATAGAACAGACTTACTGCTAAAAAAAAACAGGACAGGACCTGTAACAATATATATAAATGTAAACGAGTGATAGAAGGTTAGACTAGCATCACGAACAGAATGGTTGTCAACTAAGGAGAAGAAAAAACAAAACCAGCACACAACAAGAACTGACAATTAGTAGGACGAAGCAACACAGCTAAACAATTTAGGTCACACTAAACAGGCAGTGAACCACATCGGTGAGATAAACTCGAGCCGGAAATTTCACTGCTTGAGAAATGTAAGCAAAAGCTATAGAAATATCTGCTGAGCGGTCATTTTCCAATGACATGTGTCGTTAACAACAGATGTGTACAAAGATATAGAAACGAAGAAAACAAATAACACACAGATATCAAAAAGGCTTACGCCACGGCAAAGATACAAGAGTGTATTAACAGGCACTTATCTTATCGTAATCCGATCAGATGCAAGTCCGGAAAAAGGTGTCAACACTGGAAAACGCTGTCCCTCAATACAAGTGAAGCACGGATAAAATGTAAATAGTACACGGTCTCAATCAGATGGGCATAATTAACTGTGTAAGTCTTGAAACGTTGTGTTGACTTGGTACAAAATAACTTGACATCGCCTTGGCATGACTTGAAACTTGAAAGAATCTTACAAAAGTTGTGGTTAGACTGGAACACGAAATAAACTTGGAAACTGGTTGGCTTGAAATTGTAATCTTGAACGCTACAGCGAACAATAGGACATTGAAACTGGAACATTGGATATGCGCAGTGGCAAAGTTCGTTATCCAACTGGACCCGTTGATAATGACTGAGTTCACGAAGCGGTGTGTTCACAATAACACGCTGAACAGGAGTGACGATCGAATATACAGATTAAATGTCAGCTGTAGATTTGCAAAGTATGAAGGTATACTTGCTTACGTGAATTTGAAAACCATGCCCTGATGAAAGTATCGATCCAAAACCATACTGGCTCACCAAATTATATGGTGTTACGTTGGGATAAATTAGAGGATCATGCATGTATACGCGAATGATAGCAGGTGTTCATTCAGGACATTATGGTCAGTACACATAACAAAGCCGGTAGGTGAACAGGTCCACGGGAAAACATGGTTGACATTTAATACATAAAGTCACTTCACAATAGTCCATCAAACATCAAAAGTACATGGCAATGGATAAGCGTAGTAGATTATCTCTGGTCCGTCAATAAGGTTCAAACGTTAGGCATCTTTAAGTGGCAATAATATAATAATAATACAATCCTCTCATCTCCACTCAATTCTGGCCGTTGTACTAAAGGTTCGGTAATCCACGAAAACCAAAGTAATGCAGCAGAAGCAATCAGTGCAAACCAAATATTAATTGCCTCATATCTCAAAGTTACTCGTAGTAAAATTATGGTATGAACTTCTAGATAGGTTTATGAACTATCTTGCACATAACGTGGCAGCCTCCGAGAATCAACAATGCCACAATATATATTTATAAATCATCACGCTCCATTATCCCGGAGCTCGAAAAATTACATCTCTCTCGGACGCAAACACAAAGACGGAAAACTCAATTAATTTACACACTGAACCCACGACATGTGACCGAAACGTCACTAGTTGACCGTCGCTCATCACGGGTGAACGCCTCGTGCAAACCGTAGTTTGCCTACAGGCGAACACAATTTCTCACATAACAATGGAAATGTGCTAGCGTGTAGTAGCATGTCACACTATTTTGACTGCACCCCAAATCTATCCTTAACACTTACTTTGCATAGCCGTAAGAGCTTTTTGGTCGGTTTCCATAAAGAAATGCGCGCCCAGAAGGAACCTTTGTAGCTTAAGAATGGACCAAACCATAGCCAACAATTCACGGTCTAAAACTGAGTAATTCCTTTCTGCCGCATTTAGCTTCCTAGAAATATACATTACAGGATGCAGAGTTCCTGAATATTCCTGCATTAGTGCCGCTCCAATCCCAGTGGAAGAGGCATCACTACGAAGGACAAAAGCCTTTTCAATCGTTGGTAGTCTTAAGATAGGATGAGATGAGAACAAATTCTTAACTTGATCCAATGACGATTGGCATTCTTGGGACCAACGCACCATATTAGGAGAACCTTTTTTCAATAACGTAGAAAGTGGTGCCATAATGGAGGACAGATTCTCAATGAATCTTCCATAGAATTGTATCAATCCCAAGAGACTACGCACTTGCTTTTTTTGTCTTCGGCACCGAGATATTTAATATCTTTGAAATGTTTTGGTCCTCTGTCTTCAACAGACCATGACCAACTCGATGACCTAGGAAGGAAATTTCACTCAACCCAACAAAAGCTTTAGAGGGTTTAGCAGTCAAACTATGCTCACGTAGAGTAGATAGCAATTCCTTTAGACCCAAATAGTGTTCTTCCCAAGTATCGCTGAAAAGACAGATGTCGTCTAAATATGCGATGACATCTGCACGATCTGATAGAATTCATCGCATCATGCGCACGAAAGTCGCTGGGGCGTTCATAAGCCCGAATGGCATAAAGTTCCACTGAAACAAACCCCTAGGTGTAGAAAAGGCAAAAAGAGGTTTGGCATGTTCCGTCAAAGGGACTGTCCAGTAACCTTTTGACAAGTCTAGTTTAGTAAAGAATCTAGCTTCAGAAAGTCTAATAAGTAGATCATCTAATAAAGGCATAGGTTCAGCATCAAACTTCGTAACTTGATTTAATTTGCGATAGTCAACGCAAAGACGTATGTTATTGTCTTTCTTTCGAACAATAACTATCGACGAAGAATAAGCTGAAGTGGATGGTTCAATTATTTTCAGTTGTATCCAATTCTTTCTCGACTTGTGCTTGAAAATGAATAGGTATTGGGTATGGTCTTACTCTGATCGGATTACGATCAGTAAGTATGATGTCATGTTCAATGACACGTGTGTGTCCAGGAATGTCGGTAAGGACATCCTGAAATGATTGTAGCGTAGAAGATACTTGACGCTGTTCCTCAAAAGACAAATTCGAAGAGATTGTAACGTCTCTCCACGATTCCGTAGAATTCAGTGGAATCGCAGGAAGAGGTAAGTTAACGTCAGAGAAAATGGTTTCCTCATCCTGTATAACAGACAGAGATGAGATATGACCGTGTTGGACTGGAGAGTCGTCCGTCGCCTGGAAAATAGGCTGCAAATAGTCTGGTCGTTCAATAAACTCTGTAAGCATATTTATATGAAAGGTTTTATGCCTTCCATCCACATCGACAATATAGTCGACATCGAAAATTTTCAAGACTATAGTGTATGGACCTTTCCATGAAATGAGAAGTCTATTCTCCCTTGAGGGAAGTAAGACATATGCTTTGTCTCAGGACAAAGTTGACGTAGGCGTCTTTTCTTTTTAGCAAATCGTCTAGCCTTTTCTTTCGCAAATTCGGAAGATGAAGTTGCTAACCTGCACGATTCGATAATCTTTTCTCTAAGAGCAATGACATATTCATATGACGATTGTGTATCATCGTCAATATTATCGGAAGTTATCAAATCGTGTAACAAGGACATCGGACCGCGCGGTTGCGCGCCAAAGACAACTTCGAAAGGAGAAAACCCTGTATGCTCGTTGGGAACTTCTCTATAGGCAAAGAGAACTGCAGGTAAAACCCTGTCCCAATCCTCAGGATGATCCTCCGTTATCTTGCCAAGTAAGTTCTTTAGTGTCCTGTTAAGACGTTCTACCAATCCATTGGACATTGGATGATAAATACTACTGAGAGACCTTTTAATGTCCAGCGTAGCCATTACCCGGGACATAACGTCCAAAATTAACTGAGTGCCGTGGTCCGACAGTATTTCTCCGGGGAATCCCAGACGAGAAAATATGAGCCAAAGAGCATCAGCGATATCGACAGTTGATATGCTCTTCAGAGGAATAGCCTCTGGCCAACGCGTGCACATGTCCACGCAAGTGAGGATAAATTGGTGTCCTCTGGCAGACTTAATCTTGAACGGACCAATGATGTCTATAGCCATTTTCTGAAACGGCCGAATCGGAATATCTGCAGCCTGAATAGGAGCAGCATGTCTCGGACCTCTAGACTTGACCTCTTGACAAATTTTGCAAGATCGGCAATAAATTCGTATGTCTTTATTCACGAATGGCCAAAAGAAGGACGCAAGGACTCTAGTTTTAGTTCTGGAAAAACCCATGTGTCCAGCACACTGAGAATCGTGTGCATGTTGAAGAATTAAGGCTCTCATACACTTAGGCACAAGAATTTGCGAGTGCATAGACTTGTCTGAGTGTTGTACCATTCGTACCAGTATACCATTCTTCATAGTGATATACGATTTGTGATTCGTATTCTGATTAGGATCCCCTTTCTTTGCAAGAAGGAAGAATTTCTTCAAAGACGGATCCTCTTCTTGACGTTTAACAAACGAGTCATGGGAAATCACCAAGTGCTCGTCTTGGCTATCAACTCCATTACTAACATCAGATGAAGTTGGAGGATTAAGAGCTTGGGCTCTTTTCACCACTGCATTGACCGTTTGAATGTTCTGTTCTTCCCAAATAGAAATTTGTTGCGGAGTGCATTCCTTAATCCCATGAATACGACCGATTATAAGATCTGCAATAGGATTAGGAAGAAGACATGCATGGACATCTCCTGTAAAGAAGGGAGTGTCAATCCTAATAATAGCAGTAGTATAACTTTCCATAGTACCACCAAATGTAACACATTTGATCGCTTTTCCCATGGCACAGCAAGAATCTATCAGAGACCGCCTAACCGCGACGGTAGTACATCCAGAATCGAAAAGTACTGAGACTATTACTATCATTTATTAGACCTTTATGCAGAATGAGAGATCCTCTCCCATCATGCGCAACTGTAAGCAGGAAGAGGGTGACCACAACTTAAAGTAGATACAGACGATGGATCGAACAATGTTGAGCATTGGGGGCATTTAGTTGCTCTCTCAAAATCGAAAGCACAACCAGTGATAGCCTTAGAGTTACCACTATCATCTACTTGATTACAGGTTCCATCAAACTCTTGTTGTACAGAGTTTGCCTGTTAGAAAGATCTCATTTTGCCAAATCTAGGTCTGCCTCGATTATCATTTCCCCTGTAATTGCCTCGATTATCATTCCCCCTGTAATTGTTATCATATTGCCTATTGTAATCATCATTCCGGTTTGAATCCCGGTTTCTGTATTCACCATCGTCATATTCTTGACGTCGAGAATGATTATCTCGAAAGTTCGAAAAGTTATTATTGTGATAACCCTTGCGAAAGTGTCTCAAATTATTACCACTAAAATTACGAGAACTACCATCTTGTCTCCAGTTCTTAGACGAAGAACCATTATTTTGTGGACCACTCTGATTCTGAGTGTAATTCTGATTACTTTTTCTATTCCAGTTTTGTTGAGCACCCTGAAATTTTTTTTTTTTGAAATTAGGGCCATATGGTGCTGCCGAAGCAACTGGCAACCCTTCTTTCACTTTAGAATTGCTAACTGTAGCATGGGGATGCGTGGTGGCGTACTGGCAACAGTATTCCTCCATATCTTTTAAGTTTTTGGGTTTACGCTCATGAAGAAATGCAAGGAAAGAATCCTTAACAGATGACAAAACCTTATCCCGAAGTAATAAGTCCATTAGGCCTTCATATGTTTTCTCAGTCTGAGACAACTCAACCCATTGTGTGAATGTACGACGTATTTTTGTAACAAAATCAGAAAAATCTACTCCATTTTCTGGCAACATTGTCCTAAAACGAAGACGATAATCTTCCTCTTCCAGCTGATATTTTTTTAGCAGTGCTGCTCTGACAACATCATAATTAGTCTTGTCATGTTCGTCTATTGTCATAAGAGTAGTCACTGTGTCACCTGTAAAAAATGCCATCAGTTGTTCAACATATTTTTCATTTTTTATGTTATGCGTATCGCATAAAAATTGGAATCTATCTAGATAATCCGCTACGTCATCCTTTAAAGGATTGAAATGAGGTGATTTAATCCTACTAACAAACTCCTTTGTCGTACTCGAAGTTGCTTGATGAGCACCTGGACTCGCCAATTTCAATTTCTCTAACTCCAAAGTTGCGAGTCTTTCCTCATGTTCCATTTTTCTAATTTCAGCCTCAGCCTGAAGTTTTCTTTCCTCAGCAGCAGCTTGAAGTTTTTCTCCTCAGCAACAGCTTGAGCTTGAAGTTTTCTGTCTTCCATTTCCATCTGGAATTTTCTTTCAGCAGCAGCAGCTTGAGCTTGAAGTTTTCTCTCCTCAGCTTCTCTTTGATACCTTTTTTCTTCCAGTTCTAATCTTCTATTCTCAGCTTCTAGCTTCTTTTGTTCAGCTTCTGCTTTCAATTTATTTTCCTCTTTTTGTTTCTTTTCTTCTGACTTTAATGCCATGGCGAATTGAGCAGATGAATATTCTTCCAATTCTTTACCAGACTTACCAAGGGTTAACCCTTGCTGGATGAAGAAATCCAAATTAGACATTCTGTCTAAAGAGATCAGTAACCTGAAAAAATTAAATAAATTACCTTATCCCACTTCAATGGGAGACAAGTCTGTCCTATTAGACTTGTGTACTCACTTCACTTTGTTTCGCTCTCTTAGTCTTAGTCAAAGACCTTGTATGGTTATCTTGTTTATAATATAACAAATAATCACTTAAGTGCCTGTGGAAAATAATACCCTTATATCCAAATCACAAGTCTTTTTTATAAAGAACTTTCATATGTATTCCACCTGTCTCAATCTTTGGACAACAAGTCTTTTTACAAAGAACTTGTATAAAATATCTTATATAATAATATTTTATTAACAATCTCTAGATGAAGAGTGTACCTTATCAATAATAATAATAATAATACATGACCAAATTATGTATGTAGACTGTGTATGACAATAATGTAGTACAATCATAAATACAAAGACAAAGATACAGAACAATAACCGAAAATGTTCGCGGAAGTCAAATAAACAATACAGCAAAAAGTAAAGAAAATGTTACACAAATGTGTACTGATGACCGCGAAAAGTAAACAAGACAAACGGCAACACTGTTATAAACAAAAAGGTGTAAAGAAATAAACGGAAGGAAGGAGAGAAGAACAGATACAAACAAAACAAATCGAAAATCAAAGAATGAAAAAATAACGAAAACAACACTAACTCATGTCGTCACAGCTAAACGTAAACAGCAACAATTGTCGCTAGCCAATTCCAATTAAGGAAATTTGCAGTCCCTAACGACACGCTCTCAATAGATAACCTCTAGACAGTTACATTTATGGTGGCCAATGTGGGGAGATGATTTTTATCCTCTTCAGACGCTTTATTTGTGCGTCCATTGTACCTGATAGTAGGTTCATTCTTTCATGAGCGCATAATTGAGAATCGTGCTACCTTGCTCATGAATATATTTGAGAAAAAAAATGCCTGTCATTTTTTTTTTACGGGGGGGGGGGGGGGGGGTAGTAAAATGTTACTGTATTTTTCATCCTAGTAAGGTGAATAATTGGGTCTATGCTTGCGATGTCAGGTTGATTTGGGGTTATCTCCCTTTTGGGTCATTGTGTTAAGTTCAAAGGTAAACTGTTCGGGGTTTCTGCCCATGCTGAGATTTGAGCGCCAAGTTAGTGACTTCCGTCTGGCCAAGATGTTAATTGGCTTCTGTGGGACGAAGGTCCATTGTGTTTTTGGGGAAAATCTTCGAAGTGACTGCGATGGAAGTTTTCCCCAGTGATTCTCTGTGCGTCGGAATGACGACAGAATTCGTTATTGTGTTCTGAGGATTCTGTACAAGGTAACACCGACCTTTCTTACATTATTACGCGCTCGGTGGCAGAACATGTTAAAGATTTACCCAGATAAATGCCTTTGAAACACAGTTTCATTTGCACCCACACACAGCTCATCATGACAAGTACTACACATCTTAACAACATGTATACTGTCTTGTGCAAGTGATCACCTCAAGAACGAAAAAGACAGTTACAATGTTAATATTCAAATACAATGTCCCTATATTCATAACTACCTTAGGCATGATGTGCTCCCTAAGGATATCATAGGCTTCTTTTACTTACTATGTCGTGTAATACAAAGTTAGGAGTGCCCCTTTTCTGGGGTCTATCTTTAAAATGCAATAAAAGATAATAAAACATTTCTCTTACCGAAATCAATGAAATAATTCACACACTAGTAATAGTTTGACTGGCAATTCTTTTAGCCCAAGAATAGATCGCCTGTGTCCAGACTGTAAACTTTATTTGTTAAAAGCTTGACTTCTGCTCTCAAACATACACTAGGTTGAATATTTTGTTGTCAAATGGCACTGAGCCTTGGTTTACTTCCCTATTGTGAAACCCACTGGCCAATAAAAAGACGAGTCCAAAATACGACTCTTTTTTGAAAATCTCAAATACGTCTATGTGTTTATACATGCGCTGGTCAGTGTGTCTTTACTATTACGGTGTGAGAAAATGTTTCGAGTGGCTAACAAATTTGCAGTTCCTACCTCCCCTCTTTTCTTCATAACTAACTAGCATAAGCCAATCGGATTCAAATCAACGGATTTGACTTTTGGTTTGAAATGTTACCAAAACCGAGTATGAATGTGTCAAACCTTATGTCTCAATACTTTCTTTCTTCATTATCTTCGTTATTATTTGACCGTTTGAAAAGATTAAAATTGTTTATTACTCTGTCAAGTGTCCTTTATCTTACTGTTATATTTTCGTCTAAGTCTTTATCAAATTGTCCTTTTTTGCTTTTCATCTTTATTGGTTCAGAACAACATACTTTTATTATCTATGTTCAGAGAACATATTAAAAAGATGATATGGTATAGAATAAACAACATTATCGTTTTATTTCACCGTCTTTCCTTTTTTTATTCTTCCGTCTATACATATACACGCGTTCAATAGTCCCTTTCTGTTCTCCCCTCTTGCGCTAGTCTTTTCAGTTGCCAAGCAGCCAGTGTCACAAGGAGTACATTAGACTACCTCCATGCTAACTCCCTTTGTAAGATTTGCCTCTCTCTCACTCGAAACTCGTCTTGGTCTTGTGCCAAGATCGTTTTAAGTTATATTTAATTTTCATTACGGAGATGGGCAAAGGCGGTGGGGGGGGGGGGGGGTATCCTCACATGGCGTTACTAGATTCAAATCGCGTGTCGTTGGCAGGCGTTTATTTGAAAAATACGACTTTCTAAAGACAAAATATTACATTATTGCATCCGATTTTGTGACTTTTTGCTAGTGGTTTTGCCCTAGGCAATTATCACTGGGAGTAGGGGGGTCTACAAGGTGTAACTAGAGCGTTTATTTTTCTTTTCTTTCCAACAGTTTGATTTTATGAGAATATCAAGCGGGTGGGGCAATAGTGTTAAGGAGGGGTTAATTTGTTTGTGGCGTAGTGAAAATAAAATGCAAATGCGTTAATGACGTTACATTGAGACGAGTGAATCAAGGATATCTCGCTACAGTTATGTAATTATTTAAGAACATAACGAAATTAGGGTGGCAAATAATCTGCACTCATGATGTATTTGAAAAGTCTGTGATTGAATGAATATGAACTAAGAGTATTTTTTAAGTTGTGTGGAAGAGTATTCCACAGATGAGCAGCAGAAAAAGCTAAACTTTTCTTGAATAAGTCGAGCCTAGGCTTGGGCATGTGTAATTTATTTAAGCGTTGACTGCGTCTTCCGCTGTATTTGAAAATAGGCCACAGATATGTTGGAGCATTCTGTGACAAGATTTTGTGAATAAATTTGGCTTTGTTGAAGAGAAGGCGCTTTCTTAGTGGTAATATGTTAAGATATGTATATGCGTCTACACACTGTGTGAGGTTTTTGTCTGAAATTAGGCGCACTGCACGTTTTTGTAATGAATAGAGTCTTTTAGTGTTGGACATGGTGCAGCCATCCCAAATTGTGGAACAATAGTCTAGATGTGTTTGTATCTGGGATGTATAGAACATTTTTCGTGTCTCCTCATCTAGGAAATGTTTGATTTTAGCTAACTGGTAAACTTTTTGTGCCGTTTGTTTGGTCAGTGCTTGTACATGCGAATTCCAACTTAAATGTTGGTCAATTATGAGTCCTAGTGTTTTATTTTCATTTACATTTTCAATTAAAGAGGTTCCAATGTAGAGCTGAAGTGTTGTTTTCGGTGAGTTTTGTAATTTTTGTCTAGTTGATATTATCATACATTTTGTTTTAATGATATTTATTTGCATGCAGTTTTCATTGCTCCACTTAATAAGATTGTCTGTGTCGCTTTGTAATAATATTTCTTGCGTGTTGCAACTTTTATCACTAGTATAAATGGTACAGTCATCGGCAAATAGGTCGCAGGATGAGTGCTCGATGTGTAGTGGAAGGTCATTTATGTAAATGGAAAAAAG